>SNVD02014284.1:0-112618 GCA_013180625.2 Boswellia sacra
GGAATCCGCCGAATTGGTGTTTTCTCCATTTCTACAATTGCTCCGAACTTGTGTAAGACAATGGTGCACGTTAGGTATTATGCGATTCAAGTACAAGACAGATTATAAAATGACATTTGAAAACATGCGGACTGGATATATACACACGTGAAACTCACAAATTTGACACATGGAGACATAATTTTGGTGGGGGTTGTTCGATGCAGATTTATCGCCCCCAAGTTTTGAAAAAAATGAGATATGCTTTCGGCGAGGTTTGACAAAACCTACACACTTGTCTTCCACGGTGAACCATGAAAAACATGGAGATTAATACTTCGGCGAGGTTTGACAAAATCCTCCACACTTATCTCCCAACGTGTCTCTTATGCCATAGGGTAGTCATATGGTTTTGTCAAAAAGAAAACTTGAAATTAAAACAAACAAAATCAACAAACAACAACAACACAAAAACAACATTGATACTCAGATCAAACGAAACAAGAAAAAAAAAATTCTACAACAACACCACACATTCAAATATACAAGTAGTTGTGATTGTGGCTCACATCTTCCTCTGGTTTTACGTCCAGTAACGGCTGAAACGCCTTCTATGAGTCGGGTATTTGCTTCCCATCCAGTTTTCTTATAAACTGGCAAACAGGGTCGTTTTTAGTCAGATTCCCTAGACTATAACACTGCAATTCATCACGAATTTGTGTCCATAGATTAAGCAATTCACGCTGAACAAGTCCACAAGAATGTGACTCAAGAGTTAATAAAACATTATCCACGTCACATCCATTAACTCAGACAACCATTCCTTAATCAACGGAGGAGTTTTATCTTCTCTTATTCCTGGACACAAACCTAATGAACGACAAGTCAGGTTACAATTCCATCTAGCACATTTATAACATACTTGCAACCTCTTTGCTCTTCGCCTCTTGGCGTAGTATCTTTTTCCTAGACCAGGCATGTATTTTGCGAGATTAATGTCAGGCTCACCTGACAATCTCACCTTGGCTTCATTAAGCCACCGGATATCCGCAGGCACATTTAGGAGCATCAATGCCCAAAGTCTAGTCATCCGTACTTTATAAATTTTAAACACAGCATTTTGAGGAAGTGAAGGGAAATATTTACGAAGGTTCGACAAAAAGATATCAGCACCATTGAAGAGCAAAAAAGGAGAGATATTACCGATAATGCGATTGAATTTGTTCTTCTCCCAGATATGCACGTTTCAAACCTTCGGGCAATGGCGTCAACTCCCGTTGGAATTTTTTCCTCAAGCCTTGCCACAAATGAGTTCTAAGTATGGTGAATACTCAAATTAAACAAAACAAAGGAAAAGAAGAGTAGAAGCGAAACTAAAGACCCATAAAAGAGATAACAACACGATAAGCAAACAAAAGTAAAAAACAAATAACAAAAATATAAAAACAAATAAGACAGATGGCAAAGAGAGATAAAAACTGATCAATTTGATGGCCTACGAAAGGAATCTCCTCGAGACACAAAAATCGATCATTATTACCTTATTTTATTTTTCTTTTCTTTTCTTTTATTTATTTTTCAAAAACATTGGGTTACCTCCCAATAAGTGTTTGGTTTAACGTCCTCAGCTCGACGTTGGTTCCATCATGAGAGGATCCAATCTCCGCTATGCTTCTCTAGTGGGCTTGAATCCTTCTTCCAACAAGAAATGGTGTATGCATATGGCTGGGCCTTGGATGTTAGCAATCATCCAAGTAATAGCTATTTTGTGATCTCTAAGTACTCGGATGAGTTTCTCTTCTTGTAGTGGTGCAAGGCCCATTTCCATTGTAACTAGCAAAGTATCATTCTCACCCAAGAATCTATGATTCAAATGATCTGGAAGTGACTTAAGCTACAAGGTATTGGCTTTCATCATAGAAGGAAGAAGTTTCTCATTAGATAAAGACAATTCAATATACGAAACATCATACCTGTTTATAGTTATGGCTATAGTCTTATCTAAGCTTGCCACAACTTCTTTCAATTCTTTAGACACTTGTATCAAAATTCTTGATTCCTTAGAATTTTCTATCCCTATGTGCTCACTAATAGCTACATCCAATCCATTCTTGCAATTTAACTCAAAACATTGTTGTGGCAGAGAATCAGTAACGTCAACTACAAAAACAGAATGTACAAGTCACTGGTACCATCTTGCCTTAAAAATATGAAACGGATCACCTTGTCATCAACACATGGTGAGAGTGCCATCATGAACTCAATCTTGGTTCTAGCAGTTTTTCGAGAATGGTCTCCTATAAGAATCGTGTTGGATTAGGGATGTCTCATCCTCTATTTTAAGGACATAGAGTCTGCTGGGAAAATCAATTATTCACCTTCAACAAGCACATCTCCACAACTCTTTTGGGATATGGCATTAAACGCTCAGCAATTTGAATGGTAATACCAATTTCTGCAAAAGGTCCACGATTTAAAGAAGCATAAATAGAATATGGCATGATGTTAATATATGCTTCTAAATCTAACATAACTCTTTCAAACTTGGTTTTACCAATGGTGCATGGCATGGTGAACGTACCTGGATCTTTGCACATTGGAGAAATTTTCCTTTGCAATACAGCTGAAACATCTTCCCCCATACTTACTTTCTCATTTCTTTTTAAATTTCTTTTGCTGGTGCATAACTCCTTGAGACATTTTGTATAATGAGGTACTTGCTCGATAGCATCCAGAAGTGGTATATTTACCTCGATTTTGTGAGAAGTTTCCAGGATTTCTTGTTCTTGTTCCTCCTTTTTCGATTTTGCAAATCTACTAGGAAAAAGTGGAGGAAAAACATATGAAGGAATGGGAGTTATAGGATTTACCTGAGAAGTCAGTGTTTTGTTCAAGGTGGAAGTGGTGTCATCTCCTTCATCAGTTTGTGATTTCTTTGGCAGGACATCTAATTGCTCTTCATTTTGCAAAGTTATCGCACAAGAATTCTCTCTTGGATTGATTACCGTTTGACAAGATAATTCTTCTGAGCCTTGGCCCTCGAATTTGCTCATGCTAGTGGCCAATTGTCCCATTTGATTTGCCAGGTTTTGGATACTTGCCCCAGTTTCCTGCTGGAATTGCATTGTGTTAGTGGCAAGTGCATTAACAATGTCCTGGAGAGACATACCTGAGTTTTGTGAAGCTGGTTGCGGTGCTGGATGTGGCATTGGTGGTGGTTGCATTTGAAAAGGTTGCTGCACTCTAGGTTGATTGAAACCCTGTGGCCGATTTGGTATCACATTTGGAGTGATTGGTTGATGATTCCAGTAACTGAAATTATGTTGATCTTCCCATCCAGCATTGTAAGTGCTAGAGAAAGGATCATACCATTGCCTTGTTTGTCCTGGAAATCCACCCATGGCATTGGCTTGTTCCATATATTCTTCTTGTAAAGTTGGATACATGTCGATTGGATGCTCCATGGTAGAATATATCCCACATGCATAAGATTTCTGCATATCTCCTACAGCCATGTTTTCCACAAGAGAAGTTAGCTCAGAAAGTTGTTGTTCAATGTTCTGAGTGCTTACCTCATTTATACTCCAATGTAATTGTGGCTCAAATCGGCTACTGAATTGTTGGAAGTTTATTGCCATGTCGCCTAACACAAACAATCAGAAAAGAAAAACAAACAAAAATATGAATCAACAATGAAAACAAAATAACAAATCGATTAGATAATCAATCCCCGGAAACGGCGCCAAAAACTTGATGCGTTCGAAACTAGCGAGTATACTAGTCGCACAAGTAATAAAGTGATAAGTAGATATCGTTCCCACGAGGATTGATTCTAATTGAATTTTATTATTCAAAAGCAACAACAGAATAAATGGGGAGGTTTTGTTGATGGATTAACTAAATGAAATATTAATGTAAATGCACAATAACACAACACAAAGTAAAATGGAGTGAAAAATCAATGAGAGACACTTGGTTAAGGGATCCTTCTCTGCCACAAGATATGGATTTGCGAATTAATCATAGAATTGTCATCCAATTACACCATTGAAATTATCAACCCATTCTTTCCTTACTTTGTTATTAAACAAAACAGGCTCTTTATTTAATCTCTATCCATTAAACAACCTAGAACAAGCTCTCTAAATTTAATTCAATGAATGCATTACGATAAGAAAGATAGGTTGATCTAAGCAATAAACACACAAGCTCGTATTATTTAACTTAGGTTATATTCTCCAATTGCAATCTCTGATCACAATTTTGCTACTAAGATTAGAAATTCAAGACAATTACGGATCAAGATTTCTAGTCTAGCAATAGACAACAACCAGATTATATTCAGTTGGCCATTCGAAATACAATCTAGCAAGCAATCATAAGCATTAGATATAGGAAAATACAAGCAAATTCAATTAGAGAATTGGATAACAACTTCTTGCACAATCAACTTACAAAAACCATATCAGGGGCTTTGAAATCACCCTCAACCAATTCAGATTCAGTTACACATGTTTAAGAACGTGGTAAATACAATACAACATGGAGACATTCCAGAAAATGAAAAAGAAGGGAAAAACTTAGCAAATTTGATGTAATTCTCTTTGGATTGTAGTTCTTCCTCTTTCCAAGCTTCCTTTCTCCATCAAGAACTCCAGGAGATGAAAGAATTCCAGAGCTGCAACCTCCTCCACGTTCTCCCTTCTTCAAGTTATGAAAATAAAACCCTAAAATGTGTTTAAATACTCTGCTACAGTAACCTGCTACAGTGTCCCGTATTATACATGCTATAGTGATTTATGGAATTACATTTCTATATTTCTCACACTGTTTTGATTACAACTTTTGGTACACTGAATGGATTTATAAACCGTAAATTTCTCCAGAAAATAGACCTTGATAGCTTTCCAACGGTATATAATATGTCATCGTGTTCATTGTATATCAATACAATTAAATCCGAGAAGATAGTTGACTAGCAGAGGTGAAAATGAAGGGTTTTACTCCATTTTTGTGCAAGTTGCTCCAAAACTCCTACAAACATCAAAACCACACAAAAACATAAAAATACCAAAGAATATAGCAAAGAAACATGGATGAATTGATATGAAAATGATATATAAATAGACACTTATCACTTGGGTTGATTTCATTAAAGAAAAATCTGACACTTTTGAAGCTTTCAAGAATCTTTGTGATAAGCTTGAAAATGAGCAAAATAGGAACATTGGCAGGATTGTGAGAATAAGAAGTGATCATGGCAAGGAATTTGAGAATGTTAGCAGTGCTGACTTCTGCAAATATCATGGAATTGATCATGAATTTTCAACTTCCAAAACCCCTGAACAGAATGGCATTGTGGAAAGGAAGATTAGAACTCTTCAAGAGATGGCTAGAGTGATGCTCAATAGCAAAAAGTTGACCAAGAGGCTATGGGTTGAAGTAATAAGCACTGCTTATTATATTTCAAATAGAGTTTTTCTTAGACCTGGCACTAACCAGACACCTTATAAAATTTTGAAAGGTAAAAAACCGAATTTGAAATATTTTTATGTTTTTGGATGCAGGTGTTGCATCTTAAATGACAGAGAATAGTTAGAAAAATTAGATTTAAGGAGTGATGAAGGAGTCTTTGTGGGATATGCTCAAAATAGCAAAGTATTTCGAGTTTACAATATGAGAACTGAGGCAGTCATGGAATCTGCAAACGTAGTATTTGATGATCTGGACGATTATGCAAAGTACTCACAAGAGGAAAGCATAACCAGCTTCACAGAAGATACAGAGAAAACAGATTCAAACAACAACAATAAAGAAGATTCTGTTATGAAAGAGAAAACAACTGTTGTTACACCCGACATAACAGTAACATCTGACAACTCAGATTTGAACAAGAATTCAATCAGGAATGAAGATGAAAAGAAAGATCTACCCACATGGATTCAGAAGGCACATCTAACAAGTTCTATCATTGGAACACTAGATGGCATGATGAAGACTCAGAACAAGATAAGAAATCAGGTAAGGTTTACATGTTATGTTTCTTTAGTTGAACCAAAAAATGTGAAAGAAGCCTTAAAAGAAGATGTTTGGATTTAAGCCATGCAAGATGAACTCAATCAATTTAAAAGGAATGAAGTATGAGAATTAGTTCCTAGGCCAGAAAATGCAAATGTTATTGGAACTAAATAGATATTTAAAAATAAAATTGATGAAAGTGGACGAGTAGTAAGAAATAAGGCTAGGCTAGTTGCACAAGGTTACACACAAGTAGAAGGCATAGACTTTGATGAAACCTTTGCACCAGTAGCTAGACTTAAGTCCATCAGATTACTACTTGCAATTGCTTGTTTGCTTGATTTTAAGTTGTACCAAATGGATGTTAAAACAACATTTTTAAACGGCTATCTCAATGAAGAAGTCTTTGTTGAACAGCCTAAAGCATTTGAGAATCCTAAACATCCTGATTTTGTGTACAAATTGCACAAAGCTTTGTATGGTTTGAAACAAGCTCATAGAGCTTGGTATGAAAGGTTGACAAACTTTTTGATCAACAGAGGTTATAAAAGAGGCAGCAATGATAAGACTTTGTTTATCAAACATGCATCTAACTATCTTATTGTAGTACAAATATATATTGATGACATTATTTTCGGATCAACTAACAAAAGCAAAAATAACGAGTTTGTTAAGTTGATGCAGGAAGAGTTTAAGATGAGCATGGTAGGAGAATTAAATTTCTTTCTCGGATTATAGGTTAAGCAAATGAATGATGAGATATTCATATCTCAATCAAAATATGTTAAAAATCTTGTAAAGAAATTTAGGCTTGAAAATGCAAAACCAATGAAAACTCCTATCAGTACTAATCTAAAACTTTCAAAAGACAATGCAGATAAGGATGTTGATGCAAGTTTGTAAAGAAGTATTATTGGCAGCCTGCTGTACCTCATAGCAAGTCGACCAGACTTGTGCTTTAGTGTAGGATTGTGTTCAAGATTTCAAGCAAATCCCAAAGAATCACATCTTGTAGCAGCTAAGAGAATCATCAGGTATGTTCATGGAACACATGATTATGGATTATGGTTTTCTAAAGATACAAATGATTATCTTGCAGGGTTTAGTGATGCTGACTGGACAGGAAATGCAGATGACAGAAAAAGTACCTCAGAAAGATGTTTTTATCTTGGTACTAACTTGGTTTCATGGCACAGTAAAAAGCAGAATTCTATTTCTTTGTCTACTGCTGAAGCCGAATACATAGCTGCAGGGAGTTTTTGCACACAACTATTATAGATGAAGCAAATATTGAGTGATTATGGTATTGAACAAAAGCCCATAACTGTGTTTTTTGATAATACTAGTGCTATAAATATTTCTAAAAATCCTGTTTAGCATTCTAGAACAAAACACATTGACATAAGATACCATTTTATAAGGGAACTAGTAGAGTCTAAGGTGATACACATTGAACACATCTCCACTGATAGACGATTGGCTAACTTGTTCACTAAGGCATTGGATACAACAAGGTTTGAAAATTTAAGACAAGCCTTAGGCATCTGTCAATTATCTGAATGAACACTATGTGCTGTTATGTTATTTGTAACTGTAGTATCATAAGTTTTCTTCTAATTAAGCATGTGTGAGCTGAGATATAAAAATTGAGTGAATGATAAAATTCTGGTTTAACAATAAAAAATACAGAGAGGGCTACCAGTATATGATGTGTGAAAGCCATCCATTGAGAGTAACTTGGTGGGGTCACCAACTCAAATGGAAAAGGGCTACCTCTATACATGTGTGAAAGCTACTATATTTATTTATAAAATTCACATTGAGATTAACTTTTGTGTGTGTAAGAAGCATGCTCAAGTTGATCACTAAATTGGATTTTGTGATAAAATTAATAAAGGTAAATAATCAGCTCTGAAATATGTCTTTTTAGAATGATTCATATGATATTCAGATATTGTTGTTATGTTATTGTTAACTGTTTACTATTACATTTTTCTCAACACCCGATGCTCTTTGTGCCTATCTAAAAATTTGATTTTCTTGTGTGTCCATGTGTCAAAAATGCCATGTCAGCAGTATTGAATTAAGGGGGAGAAGTTTCAGTGGCGGGAATCCTAATTCTATTAGGATTCCTTATTCAAATAGGAATCCAATTTGAATTTCTGTCTATTAATGTCAGTTATGAAACAATTTTGGAAATAGAATTAACATTAAATTTTGTTAAAAAAAAATTATTTCAATTTTGGCCTAGTATATTACGAATAGTTTTTGGGCTTCTCTTGTTCATACCATACTCCAACTACAGTTTCTTCCCTGTCCCCCGTCCCGCTTCTCTCTTCCTGTTTTGAAAATTTTCTACAGACCAGTAACCCTAACCATGGTGACCTCATCTGACTCGACAAAGACAACCAGTTCTTCATCTTCTCATAGCGACTCTAGCAATAGTGTACCGTCGTCTCTGACACAACAAGCACATGCAGAGATCGCAACTGATCCAGCCATGAGCGAAGATGAACTTGTTCCAGTAAAGAAGATAAAGGACAAAATCAAGCCAAAGTACAATAAATTCCTCACAGTAGCTATCAAACAGAAGTTTGTGAAAAACACTTCAATGAGGAAACTGCAGAAGGAAAGGCCAGTGAAACTGTCAGATTTCGACACCTATGGCCTGAGTGAGATGATTGAGTCTATTTATTGGACTCGTACGGTAACCAACTTCCTACCCCCTGTGAAGGCTTTAATTCAGGAATTTTATGCAAACATCTCTTCTGCCATTGATGATCCTAAAAGCTTTCATTATCACAAAGTTTATTGTAGAGGAAAGTTTGTTAAGTTCTCTCCAAATATTATAAACACTTTCTTAGACATTCCCATAGGAAGTTTACATGCATTAGATGAAGAATTTAATATTGCTGAAGTGATACAGGAATTGACTGGTAGAACAGACATTGTTTGGAAGTCGAAAGATGGTATAGACCAGCATTACCTTAGGAAGAAATATCGAGTGATGAATAAAATAGCTCAGTTCAATTGGCTTCCTTCTTCCATCAATATCAAGTTCGGGAAGACAGAGTGAAATTTCTATATTGTTTAGGCACCAATCGACTAATTAACTTTGGTTTGCTAGCCTATAGATCAATTGTACAGATTAGTTCCTATCACTCTAATTATTACTTGCTTGTGTTTCCTTGTTTGATTCAAGAGATTCTTGCACAAAGTAGCATCCCTATCAGTTCCAATGAACAGACAGAAATTCTGTCTAAATCTATTACAAAGGGATTTCTTCACAAATTGCATGATAAGTCTGCTTACCTGCACCTGAACCGAAGCCAAAGAGAGCCAGGAAAAATCAGATGAAAAATGTTGAAGAACAGCTTGTATTGATCAACTCTTCCTTAGCAGAAATTATGTAGGATTTGAAGGAAATTAAACTCAAGCAATCTGCTTTGGAACCAAAGATTGCAGGACATCCTGATACTACAACAGAGCCACAGCCCATGGAGACTGAAACTGTGGTTCCTGAGAAACCAACTGAGAAGACTCCTGAGGCTGATGAACCTTTGCCTGAAGAAGCTGAGCAAATGCCTGCAGCAGGTCAAGCTGCATAATCTACTGTTGAGACAGACATAACAGCAAAACAAAAGCAGAAGGCAAAACCAACCAAGTCTCTTGCGAAGGGAACTAGAAGGAAAGGAAAGAAGACAGTTAATGTGGTGAAGAAACCATCTGAATGTTTATTTTTTTGTTGCTTATTCCTCAACGGTGTAAGTAAGAAGTGAAGGGGAGTTAGAACTAAATTTCTTCTACTATAAACGTGCATTCGGTCTATTTTGATGTTATGTGTTTTTACTGTGTTTTATTTTGTTTGCAAGATATACAAAGTTATGACAGTGTTCTGTTATGATTTTTGTAACAGCTCACATGTTATTTTTACGCATGAAACAGTTTTGTGTTTTCATCATAAGTTGCCAAAAAGGGGGATATCGTTGGTGTCGAGTGTCGCGATTTTGTCTAGTGTCGAGTTGATGTCGTGTCGAGATTTTGTCTAGTGTCGAGTTATTGTTGTGTCGAGATTTTGTCTAGTGTCGAGTTGTTGTCACGTCGAGCTTTGTCTAGTGTCGAGATCTTGTCGAGTTTCGAGATTTTGTCGAGTATCGCGATTGTATCGCATGTCGAGACTGTTGTGTCAAACTTGTTGAGTGTCGAGTATCAAGTGTCGAGTGTCGAGTGGTGTGTGTCGAGCACTTGTACCGAGAATGTTGGTGACGAGATTTTTTGTGTCAACATGCATGCGCCATACACATGTTGATTTTTGTCTAACTTATGATGAAACAAGAATATTATTTTAATCCTTATTTTACTGTTTCTAGAATTATATTTTAGAAAGTATTTGATTTATAATAAATATCTCCTTAAGATTAGGATATAGTATCTGGTATTCTAAATAAAAAAGAAGAATATTTATTTGTGTCCAAATTCCTTTAGGAGTTTAATTATAATACTTCCTATTATATTTCTCCTTATCCTAATATGATTTTGATTAGAATTTTTACAGGATTCTAAAGGAGATTTCATCCAGGCCTCTCAATATATATATATATATATATATATATATATATATATACACACCATGTTATATTTACATAACTGATGGGCTGATCACGTAGAAGACAGATTTCCGCGTTAGCTTATTTGGTTGTGTTTTTTAGAGAGTTTTGATTTTGGCATTCCATGAATTGATAGAAGAGTTTCAACGCAAATTGGGATGTTTCTTTAATTTGGTGCTTTGAGTCTTTTGATTCATGTATGAGTGGTAGAAATCGTACATGAGTTGTTGATTGAGTCTGTATGAGTTAGTAGACACTTGGGATAACTCACAGGTTAAGTGTTTATGTAATTCAATGTCAGACGTCGTATGTTATGTATAACTTAACAGTGTGTTGTTAAGTTATCTGCGACAGAGAGTGAGCAGTGTCACTAGAGTTTAAGATCTTTGCGAAGATTTTGTTTTACAAAGATTAGGTCAATGTGTGAGGGTGAGTTAGCACTGTAGAAGGTCCTAAAGATTGTACAAACAAGAACTTAGTGAATTGTAGCTCTATAGCTGTCCGTGGATGTAGGTTTTCTAACCGAACCACGTAAAAATCCTCCAGTACCAATTTACTTTACAGTTTACTATTATATTACTCACAACTGCATACTTCCAGAACTCTCATAAAGTGATGATAATATGAACACAAAAGTGAGTGATAAAAAGAACACAAAAAATTCAAGCACAACTATTAAAGAAACATGCAAATGGTGTTAGATGCATAAGTGGATGTCTTAGCATGGGTTGCTCGTATCATGTTTAAATACATGTACCTCGTAAGACCACTTATAGCTAAGAACATTGCCACTTTGCCATAACAATAACAATGAAAAAAAAAAAAGAAAAAGTTTAAGGGCTTTCCTTTGGTGTTAGCCATTATGTCAAAAGGCACTTACTTGTGGGCACATATCCACCCATCAAACCCAAATAAAAGAATATTGGAGACGAGAAGGCATAGACAAAATGCATTAAATAAGAATGTAAATTAAATGCCTAAAAGTGAAAGGCAAAAAAGATAAAGAACACAAGCATAATATAGTAAAACCTCGATAAATGAATGTTCGATAAATTAATAATCTCAGTTAAATAACAAAATCTTCCGGTCCTAATTTAGGCCTATATAATAAATGAATAAATTCGTTAAATACATAAGATAATAATTTTTTTTAAAAATCCTTTGAAGCCCAACCAAAATATAAATTAATAATTAATCTAATACATAAAATAAATAACATATAAAGTTTATAATATCAATGGACTTTTTTTTGACAACTTCTCACTCCTCAATTTTTCTTTTTTTCAAAATATGCATCTAATTTTTTTTTAATTTATATCTAAACTAAACTCAACTTCATCTTTAATTTTTTGCAAAGCATACACCACATTTAGAATATTTTTTTATGTTGTAGTAAGAAGTTATGTAAGATTGCTATGGCTTAAATGGCCTCTTTTGGAGAAACTTCAGTAAAACGAAACTGTCATCTGGATCATGATCATCTTCAAATATATCTATTATCCATTCAATAATCTCTTCATCAGTAGGACAATTCCATTGCTGCATCATTCCCATTAAGATAACTTAAAATGTGTTTACTATGCATTGAGTTTTTATAGTGTAGAATAGAAATGACTTTGTGTAATTATAGATGCCATTTATTGATAAATTAATAAATTATTCATTTATTGATAATTAAATAACATTTATAAAATAATAATTTTTCATTGTCCCAACAATATTCATGTATTGATAATTTACTGTAAATATAATAAAACATAAATAAATGATATGAATTAAAACAAGGAAGCATAATAATAAAGAATATGACTTTCCTTTGAGTGCTTGCCTCCATGCCGAAAGGTACTCTATGGTGGGCTTACATCCATTCATCAAGTCATCCAATGAAGAATAAAGAAGAAAATACATGTACCTTGCAAGACCACTTATAGCTAAGAACATTACCACTTTGCCATAGCAATAATAATGAAGGAAAAGAAAATAAGGGCTTTCCTTTTGTGTTTTTCACTATACCAAAAGGCACTTACTTGTGGGCACATATCTATCTTCAAACCCAAATAAAAGAATAGAGACGGGGAAGGCATAGATACAGTGCATTAAATAAGAACGTAAATTAAATGCTTAAAAATAAAAGGCATAAAAGATTAAGAACACAAGCATAACAAATATAAGGGAAAGTTTCACAAATGACCCCATGTCTTGGCTTAGTATCACATTTGACCTTGACTTTTTAAAAATAGGTAGAAATGACCTTGCCGTTTACTAATTTGCTAAGTTTAATTATGTTAAGAATATATTGGTAATTTTAATTAAATATTAGAAATTAATTAAAAAAGAACAAAAATTATGTAACCCCCCAAAACAAATTAAACGACAAATAGCACCTTTAAAATATCTTGCCACCAGCCACTACCACAACCCCGAAATGACACCTTCACCCTTCCACCACCACCATCAACCCCAATACCACCACATCCAAAGTCTCCACCACCACACCAAAAATCACACCTCCACCTCTCCACCACTACCATCGAACGCAGCCACCACCCGCTCAACCCACCACAATTCGAAAAAAAGAAAATCAACACACAATTCCTTTTATGCAACTGCCAACCATTATCCAAATCTATGGCTCACCATCAACATCCTAATTCAATTCCCAAAAAATCCCCAAATTCCATGGCTCTATTTATCTAGAGAGAGAAAACGAAGTCAAAGAGAGAGAGATGGCAAAATTTGATGACAAGCAACGATGGTGGTAGGTGTTCATTTCTTTGTGGTGGTCTGGTCTCTGTTTCTGAATGTTAGAGATTAGGGGTAGTAGATAGAGAGAATGAGGCACAGGAAGGGAGAGGAATGGAGGAGGAAGAAGAGGTTATTTTGGATGAGGAGTTTGAGCACGAAGGGAAGTGTGAGAAGGTTCAAATATTTTCGGTTTTTTTTTTCTTCAAATTAATATAACAATAATAAATAAAATTTATGTATGTTAAATGCAAGCAAGAAGTTGGTGTAATGGTAGTGGTAAAGATTTGTATAAGGATCTGCTAGGTTTGAATCATTGGAAGGCGATTTTTCCCCCCCTTAAAATCAATATAGAGTAAATACTAGATTTTGTCTATGTTAGACACAAGAAAGGAGTTGGCCTGGTGGCAATGTTGAGAATGTGAATGGGTTTGAATCTCCCGCTCTTATTTATTTTTCAAAATTTATTTAAAGGGCATTAAAGTCATTTTAATATTATTCCATCCAAGTTAACTGATTTAAATAACATCAGGGTTATTTGAAGCAATTTCCAAAATATGGGAGTCATTTCGTATATTTTAAAAAAGTCGAGGTCATTGGAACATTAGGCCAAAACATGGGATCATTTATGAAGTTTTTCCTAAATATAATAAAGAATAAATGAATGATATGAATTAAAACAAGGAAGCATAATAAAAAAAAATATGACTCTACTTTGAGTGGTTTCCACCATGCCAAAGGGCACTCTATTGTGGACTTGCATCCACTTATCAAGTCATCTAATGAAAAATAAAAAAGAAGAAGAAAAAGAAGCATACATAAATAAAACGCATAAAATAAGCATAAACAATTGAGCATATAAACAAAAAAAGAAAGAGAAGAATAAGGAGAATAAGTATAAAAGAAATACCTAAATATAGTTGTGAGCGGGGCTTCCATCCCACTCTAAGTGATTGAACTTGGGGCCAAAATAGGATAGGTCCAGATATCATGGAGTTGCCACCAATGTTCTAACAAAATTCGAGTGATGATAATCTGATCCCTTGCTTCCAGATCCAAACTACCTTTACTTCAGAGTCGGGTTCGAGAAGTTAGGTACGAATCTTCGATCTGCTTAAACATAATTTGGCCCCCACTAGGGTCCATCGAGTTCAAGGTTTTAGTTTGTTAATTGTTGTCTATATTGATCACAAGTCTAATTAATGCACGCAACCAATTTTATTTTATTTATTGCATGTGAGATATCAATAGTTTGTATCCATCCATAGAAGAGAGGAAGAAGAATAGAGTACATATCTGTTCAAATATGGGGAAAGGGAAAAGGATTACAACTACTCATCATAACGCATAAAAGTAAATGCATAAAATAAATAAAGTCTAAATGAGAAATAAAGCCAAATCAACACTCCCAATCATCGATTGACATTAGACTTCATCCAAAGGACAATATCTCACCACCAATTGTGAGTCCATTACCCTTCGTCGATCCTCATCAACAACTCCACGTCCAATCAACTCAAGACTTCTAAAACATAATCATTACTTCCATTTCATCCAAGTGGATCCTTCACCAAACAATATGAGCCCATCCACTATCAACAACTCCAAGATGTATAATAAAACTGCTAAACCTCAAAAAATGGATTTCCCTACCAATGTGAGTCTACCCATTATCCATAACTTTGAACTACTAACACAAACCTCCAAATTCCAAAAGTGGATTCCTCAGCAAGCAATGTGAATCTATCCATAATCAATTCAACGCATCCAATAAAACCCAAACTTCTAGTCATCAAGAAAACTTTATAAAAATCTAATGGAGTACTAATTTGAGTGGCAAGTCCCTTATCAAGCAATATGAGCCCACCCATCTCTCTTTAGTTTTTACATTCTCTTCAAATCACATTAAATCATGTTAAATGCACAATCGATCATCTATTATCACATTCTAACCCACATTCCATCATGTCAAGCACATCATGCAAAACTAAATTAAGAATTTCCAACAAGGCAAAAAATTATAAACAAACATGTAACTATGAAATTTCAACATTTCCACTTATAAATCATAAAACAAAAAATTAAATTAACACATCAACACCTAAAATTCCTAAACTTGGCAAAATATGAAATAATAAGGCACTCAAATATCTAAATAATATTCTATTCCAATAACATATCGTGAAATCAATCAAAATCATCCATATTGTCATAAACCAAAAAAATAGAATATATTACGGAAGATTACATCATGGTAGCCTCTAATTATGCATATAACATTAACAAAAACTACCAACATAATAAAATTTATATTATAGAAAAATCACAAAATTATATTAAAGCCAAGACATAAAATATCATGGCAAATTCATATTAGTATCAAAACATAGAAAATTATATATAATCTCAATTGAATAATTCCAGCAAATGAATTCTATGAAAATCTATTTCAATACCCTACAAAACATGCAAAAAGCCCACTGCTCACATTCTATTAAATTCAAGATTCAAACAGAAATTATAAAAACTACAAATAGAGGAAGGTAGAGTGGAGAATTAATAAAAAATACTAAAATAAGTCAATTAAAAGCAAGGAAAAGGGATGGCAATAGAGTCATTGCCCTCAGCCTTACCAAAATCTTCAAAGTGGAATCAAAATTGTCAAAAACTCTCACAAAATCTCAGTTAAAACTTTCCAAAAATGATTCATATGTGTTTTTTGTGTGTTATAATATGTTTATAGAAGAAAATTAAAGAAGAAAATGTTGGAATGCTCTTTGTTTCAGATGAAAATTCTCTCTAAACTTCTCAAAAATTCCTGAAAATGACAGAAATTCGAGTTTATATAGAGAGGGAAGGAAAAGTGAATGCGCTATAGCTACAAGCGAGTGCATGTAGTTCATGTGCGCTTCTATTTTTTGGGCTTTCTTCTAGTCGTGAGACTTTCTTTCAACCGCATGGGAATTTCTTTTAGCCATGGGCCTCACACGCAATCCATAGCCTCATGCCCGTAGTGTATACTTAAGGTTTTTTAAGCCTTTTTTATGTGTTTAGTCATGTATCTAAAATTCCCATGGATGTTTCAGTATCTTTTCAGATCAGGATTCCACTTTTATTGGTATTTTGGTTATCGTCATTGAGCTTTCAAACCATAAGCAAAATTTTAATGCCTACAATCGCATCCATGGAAAAAGGTGCATATACATGTCCCTACCTCCCTTTTATAAAGATTAATGTGCCTATTATAGGCAATCAACCTCCTTGGTTAGGGTGTATACCTATTGATGAGGCATACACCCCTCCCTAAGGGTTAACTTAAACTAATCTTAAAATAGAGAACAAAAATAATAAAGCAATAAATAAACAAAGAAAAGCCTGTAGGTAACTTACCAACTTCTCAAATGGACCATAACGAATCCTTCTTTCGAATACTCTGAAACTCCTCTAAGACACTCCCTGTAAAAGACTATGTTGGTTGAGTCCTAAAAGTCTTGGGAATGCTGAAAGCAATCTTATTTACCAGAACTTTACAACTAGGGTTCCTTAAAAGCTCTTTGGGTCCTTTTCCCTTAATTTTGGCGTAAGAATGCCTAGTGTTCCATGCTTTGGGAGTTGCATCCACGCCCCTTACATAAGTGTGTTGTCTATCTGCTGAGTGATGTTTAAACAATGTAGGATATACTACAACAAGCGTGCGCCTGTTCTCAAGCAAAACCCCTAGTTGATAGGCGTGCGCTTATATAGACAAAAAAACCCTAGTCAACAGGAGCGAACCCTACTTATAACAAGCATGTGCATGTTCGAAACTTTAGCCAACAAACGTGTGCCTGTTCACAACCCTGGACAACAGAAGCGAGCCCTAACAAATAGGAGTGAACCTATTTGAATAGGAATCGATCCATTTAAACCTTAAGGAATATGTGCGACATCTATTTGGACATGTACAATGCTTATTATTGCATATTTTACCATTTCTCACCCTTTAAGTGCCTCTTTCGGAGTTCTAAGATCTCTTTCGACCATAATTCATCTTTGATTAATGTTTCTGGTTATCATCATCAAACTTTTAAATCATAAGCAAAGTTTTAATACATACACATGTTTAAATAAAATAATCATCCAATTTGTCGAATTGAAATACAACACTAATGAAAGATATCGGCTAACCAATGTCAATTGTCAATTATTAAAAGTGTTGGGTTGACAAGCTTCACTCCTCTAAGTTCCTCATCTAAATTTGAGTTACTGGCAATTTATTTGAATGGTACCTGCTGTCTATTAAAACTAATTTGGTTAAGTGGTTAAAAAGAAAACTTAGGATTTTAGAAAAACTTTTACATTAAAAAAACCTCTGAATTTAATGTTTATAGCAACTAACCCTTAAAAAAAAAAAAATGGAAACAATCAATTGAGAGAGAGAAAAGAAGCTTATCTTTTGTATGAATCGTTACGACCCCGTGACCAAACAAAGAACATAAACAACCCTGTAACCAAACAGAAGCTGAATAGCCTGCAAAACCCTAATTGCCGCCGCATCTCCTCATATATAAACATCCTCATAACCAAAACCCTCAAATCGGCCATTTACGAAAATTTGGAAGGAGAGCCGAAACCAAGAAGGTGAAAATGCAGATCTTTGTGAAAACCCTGACGGGGAAGACCATAACCCTCGAGGTCGAATCAAGCGACACTATTGACAATGTCAAGGCCAAGATCCAGGACAAGGAAGGTACCGACAATTATTTAAGATGATCAAACGGTGGATAATTCGAATTAAAAAAAAATCTCTGATTAGGATCAGGATTTGACTGACGGTTGTGATTTTGTGTGTAAATATTTTAGGTATTCCCCCGGACCAGCAGAGGTTGATCTTCGCCGGAAAGCAGCTGGAGGATGGCCGTACTCTTGCCGACTACAACATCCAAAAGGGTTAGTTTTTTTAAGGCTCTGTTTGACTTTAGTTATTTATGATGGGTTTTTTCTTCCTTAATAATATAATTGAAATAGGATTAAAGCATTATGTATATATATTTTTTATTATGTTTTCGAGTAAAATGAGTTTGATGGTAGTTTGGCTGCTGAGACGATATTAAAAATTATAAGGACATGATAGTTAATGAGTTGTGGAAAAAGAAACTTTGATTAGCGTATTGATTTGAATATTGTTTTATATGCATAGTTTAATAATTTATTGATGAAGGAAGGCACAGAATTTTGCATTGTGATCATTGGAGTTCTGATTTGAATGCATCTCTAAAATTTCAGAATCAACCCTTCATTTGGTTCTGAGGCTTCGTGGAGGGATTATTGAGCCTTCTTTGATGGCGTTGGCAAGGAAGTACAACCAGGACAAGATGATCTGCCGCAAGTGAGTTCTAATCTTATCATTTTGTTCTACTTTTTTATCTGTTTTGAGGACCCTGTGGTCGTTTGCTTGACGTATGTTTTATTTGTGTATGCAATGTGATTCTGGAATATTTCAAAACAGCTTGTTCATGTTTAAATGGTATATTACTCTTGGAATTGTAATTAATATATTGGAAACTGGACATAGTGGAGTTAAGCCCTACTTTGTGTTTGAGGTAGCTCTACTTCATTTCTTTCCTGTAGCTTCCTTGCAGCTTCCCTCTTTATTACTCATTCTATTAATGGATACTCATATGCTGAATTATCTTCTTACAACTGAAAGAAACCTGGAAGGCAGATTCTTGACAAGCTGCTTGAGTCTAGCTGTTGCTTTGACATTTTCATTTCACCCTTTAGTTGTCAGAAAAGAACTTTTGATTTGGCTTTCTATACTTTAAATGTTTATTTTCTCTTCGAATTTGTTGACCATGAGTGTCAAAAGAATTTGCATATTGTGATTCCTCTTTATTCCATAATCTCGGAAGTTAAAAGTACTTGCTGCGTGAAGTTACCTCTCTCTCTGCCCCTATCTTCTGGAGATTTGTCTGCCTGTCATGTACATGGCATCTATAATTGTATTATTTGGTTTTGCTTAATTGTTTTATTGAGGTCCCACGTCCCTTTTCTACTGCTGTTGATAAATGTTTATGATTGTCATCACGATTCCGTTTTTGTTAAACAAATTTGTCATTTGGTACTTGAGTTCTCAATGATGTAATTCTTGTAACAGATGTTATGCACGCCTCCACCCCCGTGCTGTGAACTGCAGGAAGAAGAAGTGTGGTCACAGCAACCAGGTATAAATCAGATGTTGTGATGTTCTAGATTTGTCATTGTTCGGAGGACTTTATCTTTATAATGTTCTTCTTTTAATAGTTTATTATCATAATCAACTAACAGTTAGTTACTGCTGTGCATTGCAGCTGAGGCCAAAGAAGAAGATCAAGTAGACTATTACTTGTGAAGCAATGCTACATTTTATACTACAGTGGTGGATGTCATGCTTAATTGATGTAGCATCAAGAGTTGGCTTATAGTAGAGACACATTTAGGATGCGACTTTGTCATGTTAGACTTACAATGCTTTTGGAGATTATTTTGTAGCCCATTACTCTGGCTAATGTGCTTTCACATTGAGCTCTTCATTTTTGAATGTGTTGATGAACCCTATCATTTTGTGTTTTCATTTGGCTCTCTCTCTCTCTCTCTCTCTCTCTAATATAAATTCCATTTGAAGTCCAGTGAAAGCAGTAACTTATCTTATATGTAATTTAAAATTAACAATTTACATTTTCGCAGTTTTCCTCTTTTCTACTTCTCAACAGAATCATATAATTCTATCAAATAAACTCAATTAACACGTTTCTTAAAGGCCATGAGCGATCATCTTATTCTTCTGAAAGCTTTTCTTAACGCAAACGGACTCCTCATCTGTGGCTTTTCTCCAAGTTTTATCTGTTATTTGAGCGAGAACACGTTACTGATGTGTATTCAAAATTCAAAGTTGCAAAAAAATGCTTTGGAATATCTTCAACTTAGCGGAGGCTAGTTAATTCGAGATGCACCGGAAAGCCAAACATAAGGGAAAATAACATAATAGTTACCTGGTCTGAAAAATGTTTTGGATCATTTTCCGGGGAGATTTACGGGCAGCATATTCTAACTGTAGCAACTCATCTGAACTAAGGCGCCAGCCAAGGGCTCCTAGATTTTCCTGTGCTTGTTTTACTGTCTTAACTCCGGGTATGGGGACTGTACCCTTACTGATGCACCAGTTTATTGCCACCTGAAAAAGGAAAGGAAGTTGTAACATCATCAGGCATGTATAAGAGGGGTAGGAGACCTAAGAGAGCTTTCAGTAATGTATAAGCAGAGGGAAAGAAGAATACGAACATCACAAGTGCTGCCTATGAATCACCTTGACGCTTTTAAGACAACAATATGTGGTTGATTATTTTGATTTTAATAACCACTTCGCCTAAAAGTTTAAGTTTACAAGTTATATTCCCATCATTAATATTTCCCTTATGACACAATTTAGAACGCTGGTGACTGACTTTATATGACTGTATTCCCATTCTTCCTAAACTCCGGAGAAGAAGCAAAGCTAAGAAAAACTTTAGGCAAGTAGATCCTGATTGAATTCCACTATGTTTCGCCCTGCCACTCTGCAGATTTAAACACGTGTATTTAATCTCAAATATCAATATTTTTCTTCCAATGGAGAAAATTAATCAACTTGGCAAGGTTCTGTTTTATGTTGGACATGTTGGAAATATATGAGAATCTCGATGTATAATATGTTTAAAGCATCATTCTTAAGATTAGATTTTGCTTATTAACAACTGTCCTTCGGAATAAACTTCACTCCTCTCCTCAGTTTGTGTTCCAGTGCACATAATGTTTCTTGACATAGAATCCTATTCAATAGCTTTCTTGTTTTTGTCAAAATTAGCTGCCAATAGATTTAGCCAATAAAACCGGTATAAAAGTTAATAATAACTACCACAAAATTGAATGGAACTGAACAACCAACACATTATTTAAGTTTTACTTAAATGTTGTGTATCATAAAATTCCAATTATTGAGTAGAATTCTATGTTCGCTATCCACTAAAAATAAGCAGAGTGACATAGTGTACATTATGCTTCAACTATTTTACCTACAAGGTGGTTTCGCTTGGTGGGCTAGTACTCTTACTGTCACATTATCTAATTTAAGTTTTTAAATTTATTTTTAATTTTCACTCTTATGATGTTTCTGTGCCAGTTTAGTTTTTGTCTATGATATTATGGAATACAAGAATAACAATGCTTAATTCTCGTCAAATGTATGCAGGACATAACAACATAGAATTACAATAACCATTGGACTAGTGATGCTATTTCCAACAAAATAGATGTGAAGCAATCAATGAAACAAAGTTTAAAAACCCATACCTGTGGTATGGTTTTGCGTCGTCTTTCTGCAATTTCTCTGAGCAACCTCAACAGAGGCTCCAATCCAGGAAGAATTTGTCTGAATAGCAGGCCCCTGATAGGAGATAATATATCCTATAATGAGACAAGCAAAGAATAGTACTAGAAAATCTAAAACAGAAAACACATGAAGCTTATATCCATTCTACCATTTTGTGAAATATAAGAGCTATTGGAAGTAATACCGAGGTCCACTTGGAAGTCGAGAAGGTGTATATTTGCCAGTAAGCATTCCTAGTCCTAGAGGGCTGTAAGAAATCAAGCGGACACCGAGAGAGTCACATATATTTTTGATCTCCAGTTGATCTTCTCCTATGCTTAGCAGAGAAAATTGCACCTGAAATTGGGGTTCCTCTAGATATAGTGTACAAATTTATAATCAAACTGTAGATATGTTTACGAGCCACAAGCAGAGTATCTACAGTGTAGCAACAATTAATTATATGGTAAGCCAGTTTCAAATTGCCTCAAGTATTATGAAAACCATGGCACACTAATCTTGATGAAATCATACAAATTAATTACCTGCGCTGAGCATAGGGGCACTCCTCGCGCTTTGAGGTAATCATGTATCTTCACAAGCTGGCTTGGTCCATAATTGCTCACCCCAACTGCTCGAACTAGACCCTGCACATTACCATTTCCATGAATAACAACTTAGATTGTAATTCTGCAACTTTATTTAAGAGGGCATTGGGATTACTACAGCTAATTAGTTCAGATGCTTGCTAAATTTTTATGGGGAACTTAGATGCATTTTAATTGAGCCTACTATTTGAGCAGATTTTCATAAACAACTGTAATTAAAAAAAAAAAAAAAAGAAAAGAAAAGAAAAGAAAATCATCTGTTAACTGCTGCTACCATTTAAATTTAATAAAATGGTAACCTTCTCGTACATTGCTACTAAACCATCCCAAAGTGCTAACTCTTGTGGTGGTGCATAGTTTGCTGTAGACCAGTGTAACTGCCCTATCCCAATTTGTTCAATCTGCAGCCGATCCAGGGAGGCCCTGGAAATCCATTCTTAATCAGATTCTACTATCAGTGATAAGGCTGATGTACAGCAATTTTATACAAGTATTTCTGTTGGAGTGGTGGAACAATCATCTCAGAAAATTATAAGTCAGAAGAGAATACATGAGAAACTATATAAGCAACAAAACAGCAAAGCAAAGGGAAACAAACCTGCAAGCTTTCACAAACTGGCCTGGTGTAAGACGCCATGGATATGCTGCAAACTTGGTAGCAATCACGATGTCATCTTGAATCTGCTTTTTCCCTGAGAATACATCCAGATACAAGGGAGAAGATCACAAATCTTTACATGCAAGCCAACTTTCTTCCATCACAACTTCATACATAGAATTCCCCACGCACCATCAGCTATAATATCATTAACAATTAAGTCTCTATGGCAAAAAAGTAAGTATAATAAATAGGTCGAAAATTTATAATCATTGAAAATCATTCAATGTTCTGGAAATTAAATGGATGAGAGATTATTCAAACATTGCGTACTGGCATGAAATTTGATTGAGTAATCTTCACAGCTTGACATATCGTATCCCAACCCATAGGACACTAGCCACTCATAAGTGGCACTGTCTACTCTTTATCACTTGACAAGTTGAGACTAATCCGTTAATACATCAATATTTAGTTTCTTCAAATGGGGCAAATAGTTTATTAACATCAATCATTTTGGCATAAACGAACAACTTCTTTTGGTTCAGTGAACAGTATTTTGACAACATTATGAATCGTTTTGCCTAGCCATCTTGCATTTACCATGTGGATGCACTGTTAAAAGTATTTGAACATCAACCTATGGCGGACTAGCTGATCAACAAATTAAACCAATTTAACTTACCACTTGACTGACCGCATTCCAATTCCTAGCTCTCTCAAAATGCAAATGGGAAAAACCAAAATAATTTCTAATGTGTATAATCATGAGAACGTTATTTGAACATTCAGCAATCTACTGAACAGCATTCATAATTTCTTATTTCAACTAACACTTGAACAGCACAGAGTTAACAAGAACACAAACCCTGAGTTTCACTGATGAATTTGCCAAGAAGCTTTTCACTCTTTCCATTTAACCTGCCAGTGCCATAAGAATCAGCTGTATCAAAGAGGTTGATACCGTTCTCCACAGCCAAGTTGAATGTCTGTTGAAGCTCGGAGTCCATGGACTCCTGATAACCCCAAAGAAACTGGTTGCCCCATGCCCACGTCCCAAAACCCATTGGAGACACACTCATTGGTCCCATCTTCACCTGCCCATGTTATTGGAAGCAAACGAGTCAGTAAGGTTGTAGAAGCTGCAAAGCAAGAAAGAAAAGAAAAGACAATAGCAAAGTAGTACCTTTTGCCATGGCCAGAAAAGAGGGAGCTTGAGAAGAGGCTTTAAGGGTTGGGAGGAGATTCCTTTCGAAGCACTGAAGCAGCTAAAGTACGATGTAGGAGTTGAGCTTGACAAAGCCATTTACAGACAAACAACGCTTCAAGCCTTCGAAGGTTGTTTCTGCAGGTTAGTTGTGTTATGTGGTGAGCATTTTTTCCCTTCCTGGCGCGATAATTTTTATCAAGGGAAATATCACTCGACCCCCCTTTCTTTCCAAGATTAGCGTGATTCTCAATCTTGCAATCCAAAAGCTATGCCCATGCATTCTGTCACATTTACTGCTTTCCAATTGCAAATCCTTCTTCATCTTCCTCTTCCATATGGTCATATATCATGTTCATCAAATCCTGGATCTGAATCTCGAAATCATTTAATTTAAAAAGAGCAATAATTTAATTTTTTTTAAAAAAGAGAAATATATTAAACCCCTTTCATTTGTTAAATTAAAACCTCCCAATTTTTCAATATCTTTATTTAACCCACAACCATTATTCTTCATTTCGTGAAATTTTCAGCCTTTCGTCTTAAATATTAAAGTTACTATTTTACCCTTAGTTAAATAATCATCATATTTTGAGTCATCCATTGAGTAGGGACAGAGTTGGTCATAATAATTCGATCGTTACAAGTAGAACGTTGCCACTCAATGGATAAAGTTACTCTTAATCATAGCAAGTTGATTTTGTTAAAAGCTCACATCGACATAAAGGTTTGGCACCTAAATGTCAACTTTTTGCCCCTTGGGGTTGCAATATATTCCAAAGGTTGGATTGTTCACCCCAGAAAATAGATATGTGAGCTGTATTCAGAATGTTATGAGACAATTTGATCTATAACTGATTTAGGTGTTAAGATTAAATTTATCAGTTCTAATATTAATTAATAGGGAAGAATGCTATAGTGCCTTTAACACGATTCATTTCGACAAATGAAAACTAATGGTGGGAGGTTTGACTAGTAGCAATTAGTAGTGAAAAACGCCATAATGCTATTCATGATTCATTTTAACAAATGGAAACTAAAGGTGGGAGGTTTAATGATAGTTTTTGAAAAGTTAGAGACTGTAAAAAATGGAAACTAGAGGTGGGAGGTTTAAAAAGTCTAGAGGTGGGAGGTTTAAAAAGTTTTTGAAAAGTTAGGGGCCTCTGTTTTCCAAAAAAAGGACCAAAATAAAGAATAAAAAAAAACTGACAGCTGTGGGATTTGAACCCACGCCCTTTCGGACCAGAGCCTAAATCTGGCGCCTTAGACCACTCGGCCAAACTGTCCTTCTTGCATAATACTGTTCATTTTGGTCAGAATGTACTTTATGAAAAGTTAGGGGTCTCTATTTATGCCAGAGAAAAGGACCAAAGTGTCAAAATTGTGTGGCACTTAATATTATCATATTAACGGACGGAAATTAAATGTGGGAGGTTTAATGAAAGTTTTTGAAAAGTTTGGGTCCCTTATGTGCCATAGAAAAGGGACCAAAATAAAATGTGAGAGAAGAAAATAAAGTGTCTGATGCTACTACTGTTCATTTTAGCAAACGGAAATTAAAGGTGGGAGGTTTAATGAAAGTTTTTGAAAAGTTAGAGGCCTCTGTTTTCCAAAGAAAAGGGACCAAAACGAAAAATAAAAAAATTGACAGCTGTGGGATTTGAACCCACGCCCTTTCGGACCAGAGCCTAAATCTGGCGCCTTAGACCACTCGGCCAAACTGTCCTGATTGTACAAGTTTTGCAAACAAGTTATTTATAGTTAAGCTTGTAGAACGTAAGCAATTTTATATACCTTGCTCATCAATAGAGTTGTATTGTGCTTTGCAAGCGATTCCTAGTTGTAATCTAAACATTGGCAATAGAAGTATTTTTTTTTTTCTAAGCTAAGGAAATCTCTCATTTTCTTGTGAAGATTTGAAAACATCTAAAATTGGGAAAACTCTTTCAATAAAATTTTGAAGTTTGAAAATATATATACACAACTAAATTGTTATGCATAGTTTAATATCAATTCTAAGAAAACTGGAATATAAATCAAAGTTGAACCTCAAATATTGTAATGTAATGGAGCCAATAATTTAGAAAAAAATAAAATGATTGATATCATTCTTGTAGTCAATAATCTCGTATTAAATAAGGATTATTTAAATTTTAAGATCAGAAAGTTAAGAAAATGTTTAAATTTTACATTGAAACTAAATTATTTAACTTAATAGATTAACCTTAAGTGATTCTACTTTATATATTTATTCTTCTTAGTTCTCTTCGGATGTGCTTGAAGTGAGGGTAAAATTATAATTATAATTTAAAGAATAAATGGGTGATGAAAACTATGCGTCCAGTCAAACAGTGTTGCTTTAACCATTTTGGGTCAGATAGGAGGATGGACTCAAGTTGAATTGAATCGGAATTAGATAGCTCTGAGTATGATGGACTCGTCTAGAATTGAAATGAACTGAATTAGGTTGCACTTGTCAGCTTTATGTGAAAAGATTATCGAACCGTGTAATTGGTGTACAGTAGTTTAATTAAAATTAAGCAAGACTATGAGCCAATCCCTGCAGCTAATTACAAAATTCAAAATTGGTATCATAAATGTCGAGTACTAGTCATCATATGATGATTGCAAGGACTTCCTGCAGTTGATATATGTTGTTGCACAGTTACATTCTGGCCACTTAAATTGAATGTGATTCCAGATTGCTGTTTGTGATTGAAATAGTTTACTATTGCCATACATTATACAATAAATAATTGATACTTGAATCACTTTCAAACAAAAGTCACTAAAATGCACCACGGATTAATCAGTCATCATCATAACCAAGTACAGCTAATTAAGATACAATTTGCAAGAGAATAGAAAAACAAACCTAAAACTAGAGCCTAAATTGTACCTGAAGACAATTAATTAACCTACAGAAGCTCATCATAAAAAATCAACTTATCATGTTATCATTTTAATAGAGGGATTATGTAAATAATCAATTTATTTTGATTATCAGTAGACGTTCCATTCAATCACTCTCTCTATGCATCTGCATCTGCTGCAGGTTGAGATTGTTAGCTAGCTGAGTGCAAGCCTGCAAGGTCATGGTCTTGCAAAATATCAAGCAGACATGCATGGACTGAAGCCAAGCCTAAGCTGTTACAAACTCGATACTTTCCAGTATATTACTCCTCAAAACTTTCTGCATAATAGCTTACATGCTATAGAGTTTTTATTCTACCTCTGGTTTGGGTGCTTGATTGACATTAATGGCTGCATTAGAGAACCATGAAATCGAATTCAATTCTCTTGTTACTAATTATTATTAATGATCATCAATGGCCACAAGTGGGTTGTGTTTTTCAAACCCAGCAGTTCAACCAGGGTGAGCTGCTGCTGGATGGATCTAATGGGCCACAGGAATCGAAGCCCCCATAAAATTTTTCAGGTACTTCTGAAGAATCACCATCTATGCTTTCAACGTTAAGAAGCTTGCGCACTTCCTCTCCAGAGTGCCAATTGTCAATGCTATTGGGATGATCAGTCTGTGAACGCATATACCCTTTCTGGCCTAAGCCTTCCTGTAAGAAACTTAACTTTGCTTCTGCTGCAGCAGGCTCAAACAACTTGGTATTCCCTTTCAAATCCTTGACAGTACTTGTATTGTCACCTTCAGGTTTCTTCTGAAGCTTATCATTTAGCATCTGCAACTGTTAAAAAGAGACAAAACAAGTTTCAGAATTATTTTACAGCAGAGATATGTGAGTTTTGATCAATAATAAAAAGTAGTACAAGAAGTTCACCTCTGAAAGCAAGGACTCTTTCTCTTTCTTTAATGACTCAAAACGAAAGGCTAAGCTGTCATAATTGGCTTTGAGTACTTTGTAATCATGCTCAATTTGTTTTGATTTCCATCTAGCTCTTCTATTCTGAAACCATATAGCAACCTGCCGAGGCTGCAGTCCAAGGTCTCTAGCTAGCTGCAACTTCTTCCTCGGATCAAGCTTGTTATCCGACTCGAAAATCGACTCTAGTAACCTGATTTGATCATCAGTGAACCTCTTTTTGTTCTTGATCTTGTTCTTCTTCTTCTTGGGAGAGTGAGGCATCTGGGGGTAGCTAAATATTTCGGATGTTGCTTCTGGTGATCCTGCGGAGAATTCTCTTCTTCTCTCCATCATTATTTCATTTATCAACTTGAAGCCTTCTTTGCTAAGCTCTATCACCAACTATAAATAGAAGATTTGATCGTTTTTACTACACGACTTTTAACAATTACCTTGTGATGTGATTATTTTAATTTTCTTTGGAAATATATATATATATGTATGTATGTATGCATGTGTAAAAACAAAAATACTTTTTTCATGCTCTAATTCTAATTTTAGTTCAATACTCAAGTCTCCAGAGTCGGCAAATATTTTCGTAAAGTACTAAATCACTATTCCAATCATCACATTTTCTAAATTGTTAGCAAAACTTCAAGCAATCTAATATACTGGAATATCAAATTTAATGTTTATTTCGCTAAAATCTCTCACACAAACATGTTATTCTTTTTATATTAATATGACCCCAAGTACTCTCTAGTTACATTGTAAACAAAATTTTACTTTTAAATTGATTCAAGTTAGTTAAAAAATACACTGCTATCAGCTTTTAGAAGAAGAGTTATATATATAATAACAATAATACTAGACTTATAACCTAAATATAATAAAAAATCTACAATCTAACATGACAATTTAAATGGTAAAATCTTTCTGAAAATGTAACTTTCTTTATTAATTTTTGTTTTTTCCCCTCATATGAATTTTTATTATGTAGACTGCTACATTAAGTTGTAGAGTTTAGATTGTAAGTCTAGCGTTACTGATATAATAATTGAATTGCAAATTTTGGGGAAAAAAATATAACTTAACTTGGTAATTCTTTACATGAATACACAGATATCACTATTGATGTACAGATAAGGTGCACTACATCTTGATCACATCAAGTGATGGGCTCAATTCAATTAGTTGTGACACAAAAGGTCTGCATGAAATTTATCAAAATTAAGGTATTAAAACCTAGAAATATCAGATTTGATGACTGAAAATGAACAGGATAAAGTAAACTATGAATGAAATCAAAAGGACCAAAACTAGAAATTGATTTCTGAATTATTATGCTTGAGTAATGTCCACGTTACATATTTAGCGTGAAGGAAATATCCAACAGTAGTTGCTTTCAGGCAACTGGGGACAATCGATTAATTGATGGGATTATCCTTAGCCAATGAAGTTGGGTATCGTGTGGCTTTCTCTATCTAATGGCTTGCGCCTCTTGTCTTCTTTCTTTTCTACTTGTGAACCAAAAGCCATATGTATCGTTGCTTTTGTCCAAATCTTGATTAGAAATAGAAACTTTATACATGGATACTTGTCATCATACAAGCACACCGTTCCTCCTTGCATCTTTCCTTAATGGAAACATAAGAAAATTTGCAACTGGAATCTTGATTATTTCCTGAAAATGAAGAAACCGGCCACTTTTTCTTAGCTGGTATATGCTAAATCCATTGTGTGTTCACACGCTAAAAGATTAGGTGGGACGTATATGTTGTTCTATGTCGAATACATATAATTTTGGTGAGGAGGTTTTGAATTTATAAGAATAATTGATTTCTTGATAAGTTATCTTTTTAAATTAAACATTCTACATGTTTATTAGATAAGTTAGGAATATTCTTTTATGATTCTTCATTTTTATTTTTGGAATGTTGAATTAATTTGTTGTGGGAGACACGCTTTTTTATTTCCTACGAAGAAAATAAAACCGAATTGAACAATTTTTATTCTTTTTTTAAAAAGAGTTCCAAATAATCTCTTCTGGATTTTTTTGTTTTTGGTTTATCTATCTAATTAGTAGTTAGAAGAATGTTCTTGTGCATTGTGATCACTGCTTATTGGTTATTGAAGGATGTATAAATTTTAAATTAAAATTTTCAAGTTGTCTGCTAGTTTTGATGTTTTATTCAATCATTGCATTCAATTAACTAGCCCCTAGATTATTGAAGGATGCGTACAATTCTCTTTTGTACTCTTCTTCACCGTTTGTTCAATTAAATTCTACGTGCCAACGGTTTTTGACAAGAGGTTACCAATTACCCTTTTTCTTGGCCTTCAACTAATTCTTCTTTAAAAAATTTTTTTTAGAGTTTTTTAATTAATGATATTAAATTTACTGTTTATTATTTTAAATTTCTTAATATTTGACTCAAGTCCTCTTTAAATAATTAAGATAACACTTCACTAATTCTATTAATATTGGAAAAATAACTTAGAATTTTTGTTTTATAAAAATATTTTTATATTTTTCTTATTTATTGTTAACTAGACCAAATCATGTAAACTTCTTACAAGATTTATCAAAATTTCAATAATCGTCTCTAATTTTGAAAATCTTATAAATTTCTCTTTTAATATTATATATCATGTTAGATTTCGAAATCAAATATAGTTTAAGATTAAAGAACTCAAAAGAAGTTGGTAGATTTTTTCCTTTTTAATTAACTAAATAGTGTTTCTCAATCATTCATATATGCATGTAAATAAGTGGGAATTAGAGATATAGAACCGTGATTCTGAAGCAGGCATTTTTCTCTATCATTGATGATAACTAATTGTCTAATTTATTGATTTATGTAATTGTTAAACAAATGGCTTCAGTTACATCCACGCAGCTCCAGCCAGGTTAGAGTTCTCCTAGAGCCAGCGAGTATTGATCATTACAGCAAAAACCAAAAATGAGAGAACATGAATGCAAGATTGTGATTGATGCTTGATTGAGTACTTGTGCATCTTAATCATGAAGGACTGCAAAATGAGGGTCATCAAGAGACGAGCACACCTAATATAATATGGACAAATAAATGTTAGGATTTGGAATTGCCAGTTGAAATCACCAGAAAAGCAAAGCTTTTGCTAATTATATAGCCATTCAATGCCACTGAATTGCAAGTTGGCCCTGGAACTGGAAGAGACCAATTAGCTATCTCCTGTTTTTTGGTTTCTAGCACAGCATGGCAAGGCAGCTCAAGTGGGTCATTGTCAAATTGAGCCTAATGAAATGAATCAGTACAGGTCGAATATCTAGGCTTCAACGTGTACTTACCAAAATGGCTCCTCAGAACGGCATGTCAACTTAATGGTTGGTAAAGTGTAGTAGTTAATCTATCAATTAAGTGGCTTTAGATACCTTGGAGAGACCAGTTTTTCAAGCCTCCGGTCCCTCATTTTTTGACAATTCTGAAAGATAATGTATATATATAGGACCCATCAAGGTCTTTCTACAGTCGATCGGCTTTTCTTGCAGGGCCCTGTGCTTTGCATTTATCTAATTCTTCTCATTGAAAAAGCATGGAAAAAAAAGCAACCACACGATAGGCTAGATTTGTGTCTCCCTGGCACCGGGCCCCCAAATAGAACCGAAACAAATTAATAATAGAGAGACAGATGAGAATTATGAGAATACAATCAATGAAAACTTCCTTGTATCTGAGATATACATATATATAACTTGCAAAAGATTAAAAAAATGTTGGGACAAAATTAGAGGTTTGCAAATAATCATTCATATAAATGTTGTGTATGCGTGTCTACAGATTTTTTGTTGGCTATATACAAATTTTATAAGCACGTTTACATTTTTTTATATCATTGTTAATAACTTTTATAAAAAACTGATTTTATGTGGCTTATAAATATATGTATTATCAATCAACTCTTGATATAGAAAGGAGTTTAACCCTTCAAATAGAAAAATTAACAAAATGGGAAACATAATTAGATCCATTTCCATCTTTTGTTGAGAATATACATTTACGAAAGTAATTAAGTTAGTGGATCGACAAATTTCATTACATGGAAATTTTAGATTAAATAATTTTCTTCATTTTCGCGTCATATAATTCTTAAGAAGAAAAAACTGAGTATTACAGTCACATTTTAGTTGACCAAACCTAAATAAAATTCTCTTATTCTAAATTTTATTTGATATTTATGAGATGGCTCATCCCTATTTAAATATCTTTTCATTAAAGAATTAAAAAAAATTGGATTCTTTTTTCAAAGAGCTGGTGAAAGATGAAGGAAGGTTAGAATGTAAAGTCTAATGTTTTCTTTCTTAACCGAAAGTACACAATTATAATATAATTGTACATGTAACTCCTAATCATAGAAGTAATTTAATTAATTATATTTATACCTCTTATAACCAAATAGACGCGTATATTCAAGAAGGATCGTAAAGGTAGTAGTGGACCATTTTTCTAGTTAGGCTGTTTCATCAATCACCAAAAGCTGTCAACCTTAATTTCTAAATTAATAATAAATAGACAAATTGCCATTTATATCAAGTAGAGGCTTTCGGTTCCCTAATATTTTATCATGTTCGGACAAAAGTATCTAACTTTTCTCAACAAGGAATTAGAAATGGTTTTCCTTATCCTAGTCTCCTAGAGACTGCGTTTCAAGGGCTATAAACACACATGACCAACTTTGAGAAAATGACTCTACAATTTGTCTTTAAACGGCCATGATTTCAATTTCTTACCATTTTGGAAATGGGAATTCCTTCACGAAGTCCAACTTGTTCTTGAGTGTCAAACTCTGTATTTTCGTGGGAGGGACATCCATAGTCGTCTTTGGCGTTTTATGAGGACACGTGGTTTCCAATAATAAATTGCAACAAGTGATCATCAATTCATCATCATCCTCCAAGGACGATTATGAGATTGAGATTGCGAGTGATAGTTACGTGCACTAAACATTTGATGCGAGGTGAAATGATGAGTGGTCAAATTTCACGTCCATGTTGATTGTCAAGTTGGAAATTCTCCCATGATCATTAGCTTTAGAAGCTTCACGTTTTAATTACTTAATGATTTTCTTTTCGAAAAGTTTTTTTTTTTATATTCTATTTTAGAGATATTGTTATATTAATTTTTTTAGAAGATTTTTTTTTTAATAATTGCTTTTTATTGAATCTTAGTAGAGAAGGTGGAAGAGATCAGATAGAATAGAATCCCAGAAGAATAGTCAATAAAGTGTAAATGTAAGGGAAGAGAGGAGTTTTGAGATTAAGGGGTACTTTTTTTAAGGCTTGGCAAAAGGACAAAAGTTGGCTAGGAAAAACTCAACAATGCTCCATTCACTGTTGAAAATAAATCGAAAAAACCCATCAAATGCATCCAACTACTTAACCTTTATTGTTTAGTTCTTTTCTATGTACATTTTGAGCTAATTATCACAGTTCGCTCAATTTACTTACTAGAGTGGCCTAAATATGAACAAGGCTTGGCCTCGTTTCTAGAAAAGCTTACAAGCTCTATCCCATTTTTTAGAAATCTCTAGCAAACACATGTGCTAAAAATATCCCTTGTAAATATCTATATTTTTTGGTAGATGTATCTAGAGTATAAATAATGATTGTCGGATGTATTAAATCTTAGCCGTCTATTTAGGAGGAGTATTACTACAAATATCCCTCCAGGTTTCATTTGAAAGCAAGTTGTAATCAAGCTAATTGCAAGACTTCTTGTGTAATACAAAGTATATTTACTTAGCAACTCTAGTCTACATCTTTTAAAAGCTAATTGAGTTATAGAATTCACTCGTATAGGCAGAAAAATTAGTTTAAGAAGAACCCACAATGGGTTGGTTCGAGTGGCAAGGGCGGCCCAGGAGGGAGTTGGTAAGGCCAACAGAGAAGTCCTGTGTTCGACTCTTCACAATGGCCTTTCCCCATGAGATAAGTGGGAGATCATGACAGTGGGTTGTGATCGCGCTATTCTCCCCCGAGGATTAGTTGTGGTGCGCGTAAGCTGGCCCGGACACCTCGATTACAAAAAAAAAAAAAAGTTTAAGAAGAATACTCTTCCAAAAGTAAGTGCATGCATACAATGCATAAGCTTTGTTGGGATCGTTGGCTGGTATAGTGGCAGTGTACACTACAAGAATTTTTAGAATATTTGTCATTTCACATTTTGTATATTTGCCGGTTTTAAAAACATAGTCAAATATAACCTTACTCTTAAAGTCAAACCTGTCTCCTCCAAATATTTGTCACTAATGTTTTCCCAAAAATTACACATATGCCACTCATATAAAAGCAGCTAATATTATCTTTCTTGCCCTAGCCACTTAAAGGCAACCCTTTACTCTTTGCATTCGACATTTTCTTTTCAATTTTCAGTCTCATCTTTTCAACGTTTTCTCGTTCTCGCTCACTCTCGCTGATTTCGCTTGGGTCACAGGTCCTCATCCACCTTCTTTGCATCTCGACCACTCGTAGGTACTCCATCTTCTCCATTTCAAATCAAATCTAGGTATGGTTAGTTGTGTTTTCTTGTTTGTTTGCCTTGTGAAGGGTGGATTAGACCTTGAGGAGTCCACGAATTGCAAGATGTTTACCTCCATTCAAAAGTTCTAGAGTCAAACTTAGGGTTTATTTTAATTTTTTATCTTTTTTTTTTTGGTATCTTGAGTTGTTGGCTTATGAAATCTGAGCTTCAAGTCACAAACATTTTCTCTTTTCATTTTTCTATTTGCCAAGTGTTTGATTAAATTCCTGAGTTGGATCTATTTTGTTTTGATTTGATTTCGTTTGTGTTATGGTAATGCTTGATATTATGGTTTGTGGGCTTGATTTGATTTGATTGGTTGATAGGATTTAATTGAATTTAGATTGATGGATTTTTATGGGGCATGATCGTGTTGATTTTAATTTGCTGTAAGATCTGAATTTTGAATCCATCGTGTTTTGTTTTGATTGATTTGTTTAGTCAACTCTGAATCTGAGTTTAATGTAATCCAATTGATGTGGGCAGTAAATAATTTTGAAACCAATTGATCGTTTGTTTTGTCCCAGTATGATTTAAAGTTTCTGTGGGTTTAAGCATTTCTAGATTTTGTATTTAAGTTCATTGGTGTGCTTTCCAGTGAAAGCTCAATGTGGGTGCTTTCGTCCGTAAGCTAAAGTCGATATAATTGATATCAACTATGATTAGTCAACCCATTCTTTATGTTGGTGATCATTGTTAGCCCTAAGGCTACATGATAATTTTGATGATAACAATACACATTGATTCATAAGGTGTTACTAATATGTTTATTTATGTGCAAGAATAAGATTTAATGAAATAATTGTAAAATCAAGAAAAGGCTTTTTAAAAAGAAGTGTTGAAGCTAAGGAGAAGACTACATGTTAAAGGCACCAAAGTTTAAGAACAAGCTTTTATTCAAGGAATGTAACACATGAGCAATGTTCAATCAATTAGTCATATATTTCTCTACAGATGTCCAAATGACATGATTCTTAAGCCTTTGAAAAGCTTACTCAATTTATAACATTTCATATGTTTTAAAGAAATTCAAATTTCAAGTGTAAGGTTGTCCAAATCATCATGCAAGTTGAAAGACAAATGAAAGTAGCTGACATGAGCACCGAATGCTCTTTTGGACATATCTTGAGTTAGAAAGATCAAAATAACTTGATTATTATGGCATTGGAAAGAGGACTTAATGAGGCACATTTCATATGTTTTGAAGAAATTCAAATTTTAAATGGAAGGCTGACATAATTGACATGCAATTCGGTGGACTGACACAGAAAAGAAAAATCAACTCACATGAGCATCGAATGGTGTTTTAGCCATATCTTAAGATAGAGATATCCAAATGCTTTGATTCTTAATGTTTTGAAAAGATTATTCAAATATACAGATCTTTTATGTTTTGAAGAAATTCAAATTTCAAACAGAAGGCTGACAGAATTATCATTCAATTTGGTGGACTGACACAAGAAAGAAAAATCAAGTCACATGAGCACCGAATGGTGTTTTGGCCATATCTTGAGCTACAGATATCCAAATGACTTGATTCTTGATGCGTTGGAAAGCTTATTCAAATGTGCAAATCTTTTATGTTTTGCAGATTTTCAAATTTCAAACGGAACATTGACAAAAATGGAGACAAGATTACGGTTTTTATGGTGGGCAGAAAATTTGGAGTTGGTGTCTTCACTTGATTAAGTTCATCTCATTTGCCTATAAAAGGAGCCATTCTCCCATGCATTCAACAAGTGCAAGAGAAGCATTTTATCAAGCAAAAAAAACAAGAGAAATATCAAGTCTAGAGAGCTTTTATATTCTTTATCTACTCTTTGAAGAGAGTTATACTTTTGTTGTAAAAATTATCTTTGTTCTTGTATTGTGGTGAGAGTGAGATATTCTTGTAAAGGATAATAGTTATCCTTGAGAGAACTCTTGTTGTGTGTTATCAAGAGTTGAAGGAAGTTGCCTTGGTGAGGTTGTTCATCAAGAAGAACTCTTGGTGTGGTGTTATCAAGGGTTGAAGAAAGTTACCTTGGTGAGGTTGTTCATCAGGTGTGTTATCAAGGGTTGAAGAAGTTGCCTTGGTGAGGTTGTTCATCAAGAAGAACTCTTGGTGTGGTGTTATCAAGAGTTGAAGGAAGTTGCCTTGGTGAGGTTGTTCATCAAGAAGAACTCTTGGTGTGGTGTTATCAAGAGTTGGAAGAAAAAGTCTTGGTGAGGTTGTTCATCAAGCAAGTTGTAAAGATTTCTACAACTTAGTGGAAAGCTTAGCTTGGAGCTAGGAGCCCGTGGATGTAGGCAAGGTTTGTCGAATCACGTAAATTGAGTTTGCACTCTCTCTATCCCTTTCCTCTTTACATTTACTTGCACTTGTGATTGTTCATCATTATTATTCTTTTGATTGCATCTTTGATAAATTCTAATTTCATCTTCTTCACCTTTATTTTCAAAGAAAGAGTGAACTAATTTTGATCTTTCAAGAAAAGTTTTCTAAATCCGTTTTGATAAATAAAAACCCAATTCACCCCCCCTCTGGGTTGCCATACCTGGGTCAACAAGTGGTATCAGAGCAAGGTTGCTCAATTTTTTAAATCTTAGCCGATTTTGAGCTATGGCAACTTTTAATCCAACTTCATATGTTGATGGGCTTTCTATCTCTAGACCTCCATTTTTTAATGGAAGTGATTACTCTTATTGGAATACTAGAATGAGTATTTTCTTGAAATCTTTTGATTATGATTTGTGGTCTATTATTTTGGAAGGACCTTTTGTTCCTGCCAAAATTGAAAATGGGGAATGCATGCTTAAAGAACCTAAAAAGTTTAGTGAAGATGATAAAAAGAAATTGAGTTTGAATGCTAAAGCTATGACTGTGTTGTATTGTGCTCTAGATAGAAATGAGTTTAATAGAATATCTACTTGTTCTATGGCACAAGAAATATGGCATACACTTGAAGTAACTCATGAAAGAACTAGTCAAGTTAAAGTATCCAAAATTAGTATGCTAGTTCATAGTTATGAGCTTTTTAAGATGAAATCGGATGAATCAATTTCTGAAATGTTTACTAGATTTACGGATATTGTCAATGGTTTGAAATCTCTTGGTAAATCTTATTCTAATGTTGAAATGGTGAGAAAGATTCTTAGGTGTCTACCAAAATCTTGGGAGCCAAAGGTGACGGCGATTCAAGAAGCAAAAGATTTCACTAAACTACCATTAGAAGAACTTATGGGCTCTCTCATAACTTATGAAATCATCTTGAAGAAGAATGAAGAAGAAGATTGCGATGTGGCAAACATGTGCTTCATGGCTTTAAGAGACAATGAGATAAGTATTCTAAATCATGATCCTAAACTTTCATACGATGAATTATTTAAAGCATTCCAAAATTTACATGTGCAAGTTGATAAACAAAATTCAAAAATTAATGCTTTCAAAAAGAAGTCAAAAGTCATGTTATCTCAATTAGAATAGTTTGTGGAAATAAATGAAGCTTTAGAAAATGAAAATGAAATTTTAAAGCAAAAAGATTTTGAAAGTTTGGAAAAACAAATACATTTATTAAAAACTGAAAATGAGATTTTAAAACAAAAGGACTTTGATAAATTAGAGAAAGAAAATATTATTTTGAAAAAGGAAAATAATGATTTAAGAAATATTGTTGATAGTTTTACAAAAAGCACAAAAAATTTGAATTCTATGTTACAAAACCAAATGTGTGTTTTTGATAAAAGAGGGATAGGATATAAAACTCATAAAAGTCAAAAGTATTTTAAAAACTATTTTGTTCATGCATCTTCTAAGAACAATCCTAATCATTCATGTACTTATTGTGGAAGTAAAAGACACAAAGTGTATTCTTGCAATATTAGGAAAAATCCTAATTTGAAACAAATATGGGTTCCAAAAAGTACCATAACTAACCCCCAAGGACCCAAGAACTTTTGGGTACCAAAAAGTTACTCCTTGAATGTTGATTGTAGAGAAAAAGGAGTGCAAACACAAGTGGTACTTAGATAATGGATGCTCAAGGCATATGACCGGAGATGCCTCCAAATTCTCAAGATTAATCATGAAGAAAGGAGGATATGTGACCTTCGGTGATGATGCCAAAGGAAGGGTAATCGAACATGGTGATATTGGTAACCCTTCTTCACTTATTATTGAAAATATTTTGCTTGTCAATGGTTTGAAACATGATTTGATTAGCATTAGTTAATTGTGTGATAAGGGATATTTTGTTACTTTTGAGCATAATAGATGTGTGATTAAGGATGTTAGTAACATTAAGACATTATTTGTTGGTAATAAATGTGGTAATATTTATACAATTGATATTGATGTTAATGATCATGTAGACAATTGTTTCATTGTTAATCATGATGCTTGGTTATGGCATAGAAGATTAGGTCATGCTAGCATGGACACAATTTCAAAAATTTCTAAAAACGATTTAGTTCATGGTCTTCCAAAAATAAAATTTGAAAAGGATAAGATTTGTGATGCTTGTCAATTTAGAAAACAAGTAAGAACTTCTTTTAAACAAAAGAAATTTATTTCAAGAAATAAACCTCTACAATTACTTCATTTGGATTTATTTGGACCATCAAGAACTCAAAGCCTTGGTGGAAAGTATTATGTTTTTGTTATTGTTGATGATTATTCAAGATTCACTTGGGTATTATTCTTGAAAACTAAAAATGAGGCCATACAAGCTTTTTCAAAATTTGCAAAAAGAGTCCAAAATCAAAAAAGGTATTCTAGTGTGTCCATTAGGAGTGATCATGGTGGTGAAGTAGACAATGTTGCATTTGAAAATCTTTATGATGAAAATGGTTTTGAGCATAATTTTTCTTCACTTAGAACTCCACAACAAAATGGTGTTGTTGAAAGGAAAAATAGGACTATCCAAGAAATGGCTAGGACCATGTTACTTGAAATTAATTTGCCAAAATATTTTTGGGCCGAAGCCGTTAATACCGCATGCTTTATAATCAATAGAGTCCATATTAGAGCTTTAATAAAGAAAACTCCTTATGAACTTTGGAAAGGAAGAAACCCAACATTGGATTTTTTAAAGTTTTTGGATGTAAATGTTTTATTTTAAACACCAAGGATAACCTTGAAAAATTTGATGCAAAAGCCGATGTTGGAATTTTTGTTGGCTACTCCAACCATAGTAAAGCATATAGAGTTTTTAACAAAAAGACTCTTACTATTGAGAATCTATGCATGTTGAATTTGATGAAACTAATGTTATTTCTTCAAAGAATTTAGATGATGATATTGTTGAGGTAGAAGGGCAAATCAAGGAATCAAGGCTTGATGAAAAGAGCCAAGATGAATTACAACTTCAACAAGAAAAGCTTGAGGAAGTAAATGATTCTTCCCAAGAATTACCAAAGGAATGGCGGTATGCAAAAGCTCACCCTAAAGATCTCATTATTGGTGAACCATCACAAGGTATGAAAACTAGATCTTCTTTTAGGAACTTTTGTAATTATTTTGCTTTTGTCTCTCAATTTGAACCAAAAGCTTTTAAAGAAGCCGAAAATGACGAAAGTTGGATTTTGGTTATGCAAGAAGAATTGAACCAATTTGAAAGAAATCAAGTTTGGGAATTAGTCCCTAGACCCAAAAATCATTCTATTATAGGCACTAAATGGATTTTTAGAAATAAAGTAGATGAAAATGGCACCATTATTAGAAACAAAGCTAGACTTGTTGCTCAAGGATACAATCAAGAAGAAGGTATTGATTATGAGGAAACTTTTGCACCGGTTGCTAAATTAGAATCCATTAGAATGTTGTGTGCATTTGCATGTTATAAAAATTTTACATTATACCAAATGGATGTCAAAAGTGCATTTTTAAATGGTTACATTATGGAGGAAGTATATGTCGAGCAACCTCTTGGTTTTCAAAATCATGATTTTCCAACCATGTTTTCAAACTCAAAAAGGCACTTTATGGCTTGAAACAAGCACCAAGAGCATGGTATGATAGATTGAGCAAATTTCTCATTGATAATGTTTCGAAATGAAAAAAGTTGATACTACTCTTTTTGTTAAAATAAAAAATGATGATTTATTAATTGTTCAAATCTATGTTGATGATATTATATTTGGTGCTACTAATGTCCATCTATGTGTGAGGAATTTTCCAAGTGCATGCAACAGAGAATTGCAATGACTTAATGGAGAAGTAAAGTTCTTTCCTTGGACTTCAAATCAGCAATCAATAGTTTGAGATCTCATTAATCAGCTAAATACACAAGAGATCTTCTCAAGAAGTTTGGCATGGATAATTCAAGGACATATAACACACCTATGGGTACATTAACCAAGATTGACAAAGATGAGAAAGGAAAAGAAGTTGAGGTAACAAAGTATCGAGGTATGATTGGCTCTCTTTTGTATTTAACTGCTAGTAGACCTGATATTATGTTTAGTGTGTGTATGTGTGCTAGATTTCAATCTTGTCCAAAGAAATCTCACCTTAAAGCTGTCAAAAGGATATTTAGATATCTTCTTGGAACCATAAATCTAGGTCTTTGGTATCCTAAGTGTGATAATTTTGATCTAATTAGTTATTCGGATGCGGACTTTGCTGGAAGTCTTCTTGATAGAAAGAGCATAGTGGCTCTTGCCATTTTCTAGGACATGGATGTTGACCCAGGTATGGCAACCCAAGAAGGGGGGTGAATTGGGTTTTTATTTATCAAAACGGATTTAGAAAACTTTTCTTGAAAGATCAAAATTAGTTAACTCTTTCTTTGAAAATAAAGGTGAAGAAGATGAAATTAGAATTTATCAAAGCTGCAATCAAAAGAATAATAATGATGAACAATCACAAGTGCAAGTAAATGTAAAGAGGAAAGGGATAGAGAGAGTGCAAACTCAATTTACGTGGTTCGGCAAACCTTGCCTACGTCCACGGTCTCCTAGCTCCACGAGCTAAGCTTTCCACTAAGTTGTAGAATCTTTACAACTTGCTTGATGAACAACCTCACCAAGACTTTTTCTTCCATCTCTTGATAACACCACACCAAGAGTTCTTCTTGATGAACAACCTCACCAAGGCAACTTCCTTCACTCTTGATAACACCACACCAAGAGTTCTTCTTGATGAACAACCTCACCAAGGCAACTTCCTTCAACTCTTGATAACACCACACAAAGAGTTCTTCTTGATGAACAACCTCACCAAGAAAACTTCCTTCAACTCTTGATAACACACAACAAGAGTTCTCTCAAGGATAACTATTATCCTTTACAAGAATATCTCACTCTCACCACAATACAAGAACAAGGATAATTTTTCCAACAAAAGTACAACTCTCTTCAAAGAGTAGATAAAGAATATAAAAGCTCTCTAGACTTGATATTTCTCTTGTTTTTTGCTTGATGGATTCTTCTCTTGTTCTTGCTGAATGCATGGGAGAAGGGCTCCTTTTATAGGCAAATTAGATGAACTTAATCAAGTGAAGACATCAACTCCAAATTTTCTGCCCACTATAAAAACCGTAATTTTGTCTACCATTTTTGTCAATGTTCTGTTTGAAATTTGAAAATCTTCAAAACATAAAAGATTTTCACATTTGAATACGCTTTCCAACGCATCAAGATCCAAGTCATTTGGATATCTATAGCTCAAGATATGGCCAAAACACCATTCGGTGCTCATGTGACTTGATTTTTCTTCCATGTGTCAGTCCACCAAATTGAATGATAATTCTGTCAGCCTTCCGTTTGAAATTTGAATTTCTTCAAAACATAAAGATCTGCATATTTGAATAAGCTTTCCAAAACATTAAGAATCAAAGCATTTGGATATCTCTATCTTAAGATATGGCCAAAACACCATTCGGTGCTCATGTGAGTTGATTTTTCTTCTCTGTGTCAGTCCACCGAATTGCATGTCAATTATGTCAGCCTTCCATTTGAAATTTGAATTTCTTCAAAAAATATGAAATGTGCCCCATTAAGTCATCTTTCTAATGCCACAAGAATCAAGTCATTTTGATTTTTCTAGCTCAAGATATGTCCAAAGGAGTATTCGGTGCTCATGTCAGCTGCTTCCATTTGTCTTTCAACTTGCATGATGATTTGGACAATCTTGCACTTAAATTTGAATTTCTTTAAAACATATGAAATGTTATAATTGAGTAAGCTTTCCAAAGGCTCAAGAATCACATGTAATTTGGATATTTGTAGAGATATATATGACCAATTGATTGAACATTGCTCATGTGTCACATTCCTTGAGTCAATCCTTGTTCTTAAACTTTGGTGCCTTTAACATGTAGTCTTCTCCTTAGCTTCAACACTTCATTTTAATAAGCCTCTTCTTGATTTTAAAATTATTTCAATGATATTACTCTTGCACATAAATAAACATGTTAGTAAATCACAATTAATCAATGTGTATTGTTATCATCAAAATTATCATGTAGCCTTAGGGCTAACAATGGATTAGTCTCATGGTTTAGTAGAAAACAAAATTCTGTTGCCTTATCAACCGCGGAAGCCGAGTATATTGCAGGAAGTTGTTGTGCACAATCTCTTTGGATGAAACAAATTTTAAAAGATTATGGTGTGGTATTTGATCATATTCCCATCAAATGTGACAATACAAATGCCATCAACATTTCAAAAAATCCCATACAACACTCTAGGACTAAGCATATAGAGATTAGACATCATTTTATTAGAGATCATGTGCAAAAAGGTAATATTTCTTTAGAATTTGTTCCCACCGATAAACAATTAGTCGATATATTTACTAAACCCCTTAGTCAAGATAGATTTAGCATAATTAGAAGAGAATTAGGCATGTTGGATATGTCTCAATTCTGCTTTAATATGATAGCATATGTTAAGGGGGAGAATATATTTAGGGGGAGTAGTTAATTTGATTACATTTTTTTTTATGATAACAAAAGGGGGAGAAATAGTTGGATTGCTTATATTCATAACAAGTGCCATTTTTTTTTTTGTTTATTCTTGATTTTATTTTCATTCTTTATTTTAAATATTATTTGAAAGCAATCAATGGTTTGTCATCATCAAAAGGGGGAGATTGTTAGCCCTAAGGCTACATGATAATTTTGATGATAACAATACACATTGATTAATTGAGATTTACTAACATGTTTATTTATGTGCAAGAGTAAGATCATTGAATAATTTTAAAATCAAGAAGAGGCTTATTAAAATGAAGTGTTGAAGCTAAGGAGAAGACTACATGTTAAAGACACCAAAGTTTAAGAATAATGATTGACTCAAGGAATGTGACACATGAGCAATGTTCAATCAATTGGTCATATATATCTCTACAAATATCCAAATGACATGATTCTTGAGCCTTTGAAAAGCTTACTCAATTTATAACATTTCATATGTTTTAATGAAATTCAAATTTCAAGTGCAAGGTTGTCCAAATTATCATGCAAGTTGAAAGACAAATGGAAGCAGCTGACATGAGCACTGAATACTCCTTTGGACATATCTTAAGCTAGAAAAATCAAAATGACTTGATTCTTATGGCATTAGAAAGATGACTTAATGAGGCACATTTCATATGTTTTGAAGAAATTCAAATTTCAAATGGAAGACCGACATAATTGACATGCAATTCGGTGGACTGACACAGAGAAGAAAAATCAACTCACATAAGCACCGAATGGTTTTTTGGCCATATCTTAAGATAGAGATATCTAATTTCTTTGATTCTTAATGTTTTGGAAAGCTTATTCAAATATGCAGATCTTTCATGTTTTGAAGAAATTCAAATTTCAAACGGAAGGCTGACTAAATTATCATTCAATTTGGTGGACTGACACAAGAAAGAAAAATCAAGTCACATGAGTACCGAATGGTTTTTTGGCCATATCTTGAGTTATAGATATCCAAATGACTTTATTCTTGATGCGTTGGAAAGCTTATTCAAATGTAAAAATCTTTTATGTTTTGCAGATTTTCAAATTTCAAACAGAACATTGACAAAAATGATAGACAAAATTACAGTTTTTATAGTGGGCAGAAAATTTGGAGTTGGTGTCTTCACTTGATTAAGTTCATCTCATTTGCCTATAAAAGGAGCTCTTCTCCCATGCATTCAGCAAGAAGAAGAGAAGAATTTATCAAGTAAAAAAATAAGAGAAATATCAAGTCTAGAGAGCTTTTATATTCTTTATCTACTCTTTGAAGAGAGTTGTACTTTTGTTTTAAAAATTAACCTTGTTCTTGTATTGTGGTGAGAGTGAGATATTCTTGTAAAGGATAATAGTTATCCTTGATAGAACTCTTGTTGTGTTTTATCAAGAGTTGAAGGAAGTTTCCTTGGTAAGGTTGTTCATCAAGAAGAACTCTTGGTGTGGTGTTATCAAGAGTTGAAGGAAGTTTCCTTGGTGACGTTGTTCATCAAGAAGAACTCTTGATGTGGTGTTATCAAGAGTTGAAGGAAGTTGCCTTGGTGAGGTTGTTCATCAAGAAGAACTCTTGGTGTGGTGTTATCAAGAGTTGGAAGATAAAGTCTTGGTGAGGTTGTTCATCAAGCAAGTTGTAAAGATTTCTATAACTTAGTTGAAAGCTTAGCTCGTGGAGCTAGGAGCCCGTGGACGTAGGCAAGGTTTGCCGAACCACGTAAATTGAGTTTGCACTCTCTCTATCCCTATGCTCTTTCCATTTACTTGCACTTGTGATTGTTCTTTATTGCTATTCTATTGATTGCATTCTATTTTTATCTTCTTCACCTTTATTCTCAAAGAAAGGGTTAAATAATTTTGATCTTTCAAGAAAAGTTTTCTAATTCCGTATTGATAAATAAAAACCCAATTCACCCCCCCTCTTGGGTTGCCATACCTGGGTCAACATTATCGAGACTAACTTGTGCATCCTGCTTCTTATTGGGTCTCATTGAGACTAACTTGCATATCGTGCTGCATCTACTAGGTCTCATCGAGACTGACTTACACACCGTGCTGCTTTTGCTATCCTGCTAGGTGTTAAGCCTATTTCCTTTGTCGTTGCCCTCAGTATTTCATACTACTTTGTGATTTTGCAAAACCTGATCACTATTGGACTATACTTCATTTTGCATCATGCTTCCTGTAAGAAAAGGATTTATGATTCATGTATGCATGATGTCTATTTTTCTAACTATATGCTTCTTGCTTAGACTAGATAGGTCACCTGTAAATCGAGTGTCTAGAGTGAGAGGTTGAGTGTCTTCAGGCATAAGTTATTGCTTTTTTAATTGATGTTTGTGATAATGAGTGACTGTCGCCATTAACCTTCTATTTTTTTTTTCCTTTCTACTTCTCTTCATACCTTCCAACACATATTCTTACAATTCTTGACATGTCTGAATTCTTCAACCTTTCTTAAAGCTTCTAAAGGATAATAACTGGAAGTGGCTTGAATCCAGTGGTCTCTACAATTTGAAGTTCCTGTAACATGTGAAGCTCGACATTCATTTTTTCAAAGAGTGCAAGACCTTTTGGGATTCCCATGACCATGTCTTCTGCGTCAATGGGCAAGAGCTTGTCCCCTGTATGAGGAATTTTCTTGATATACTCGGTGTTCAGTCTTCCAGTTCTAAGAGCATCATTCTGCCTACTACTAAGACACCATTAATGTTTTATCTTGTTGATTTTTTCAATTTTTTGATTTCTACGCTAGGCTTTCACGCCGGAGGTGGTAGAGTGATATTATCTTCAATCATGCCTTTATTTGAGATGATGGATAGGACCTCGTCTGGCTAGCTTTGCCTTTTTCAATTTTGACTTACAACTTCTACTAGTTTCACCAGATGGTCTCAAAGACCCACATCTTATGATCATTACTCCTTAGATAGGACTCGGTTTCACGGCAATTCCCTTGATCATTGATTAGCCTGGATCGTGTTAGGATCAATCCAAATCGGAGATTCAATAGTAGTCTTCTACCTCTTCAAGTGTTTTTCTTTTAACCCTATCTTTTACCTAAGTTTCGTTTTCAGGTTCATTTTTCTTTTTCTCATGCTCTAATTTTTGCCTAAGCCACCCTTTCGGGTTTTTGACTTAGCAAGCTTACCCTAACTTTTACTTAAGCCACCCTTTTCAGGTTTTCAACTCAACAAGCTTTTGTTCTTCTTTTCCTCTGCCCTAACTTTTGCCTAAGCTGCCCTTTTGTGTTTTCAACTTAGCGGGCTTGCCTTAATTTTTGCTTAAGCCACCTTTTAAGGTTTTTGACTTAGCAGGCTTTTTTTTTAATTCTTTTTTCTTTTTCCCTTTTAGATTTGGTTACAAGAAAAGCTGTCTATTCTAGCACCATTTCTTACACTTCGTTTGACATGATTGAGAAAATTCTATCCACCATGATTTCCAAAATGGTAGGAGCAATTTTTGCCCCCTTGCTTCTTTTCTTTCTCAAGATAAATGGGCAATTCTTTGCCCCATATATGAAAAGTTTAGTACTTTCTTGGGGAATTTCTTCATCTAGCTTTAAAGGCATTATTCCTCCTTCTTTGTAAACATCCATGCTGGACAAAAATGGCTAACTTCTTTCATATATCTTGCTTCTTCACTGTTGATAGCAAGGTTGCCTTCTTTGAGACCATTGATGGGAACATGTTTTCAACACACTCAATATTTTCCAACAATAAATTGAAATGCTTAATGTAAGTTATGCATCAATTTGATTCACATTTGAATTCTTTAAAGATTTCTCAAATTTGATAGCTCTAAGGTAATGCATTAGCATCGTGATTATTCACAATTTTGACTCTGATGCTAGAATTGTTTCATTCAAGATTCTTCGTGTGTGTGTGTATAGCCAATCATACTTCACTTGCTGAAACTCAGATAACTTTATGAAAATAGAAACTAGTGATCAATCTCTAAAGATAGAAGGACTACTACCATAAGCCTACTTTTCACACCACTCTCCACTAATGTAGGCTGATCACAACACCGAGGATCATTAGGGCTTTATCAAGCTTGTAATGTCAGGCTTAGGTCAAGGTATGATAAGGAAAGTATAAGGTTAACTCACTCATAGTCATACAACCATTCTTGGTTTTAATTGAGACCATCAACTTATTTTCATCACCATGTTTGTTTCAATTTTGAATAGCAACACCTCTAAACACTACAGGAAAAATGACTTTTTGCGACGAAATATTTCGTCGCAAAAAGTCAAAATTTCGTCGCTATAAGTTTTTGCGAGGAAAAAAAATTCGTCGCGTTCCAGTCGCAAAATGTGAGTCGCAATAGGTTTTTCTGCGACGAATCTTGAATTTCTCGCAAAAAGACTTTTTGCGAGGAAATTTTGGTCGCAAAAAGTGGTATTTTGCGACAAATATTTTGTCGCAAATAGGATTACGTCATGTTAACTTTTTGCGACAATATAAAATTCCTCGCAAAAAAACATATTTTGCGACAAATTTGAATTTTGTCGCAAAAAATTTTATACCAAAATCATATTTAAAACAAATTATTTTCATTGTAAATATCTTTTGCGACGATTTTTTGTCACTAAATCCGATCTTTAGCGACAAAAAATTCGTCGCGAAAGACCTAATTTTTTAACATAATTGATTTTTTTAAGAATTCATAAAATTTATTTTAATTTGTTATAAATTCGAAAATAAAATAGCAAAATTATGTCATTATGCAACAGAATTCTTTGTAAGAATAATTTTATTAAATAATAACAAATTACAAAAATTTAATACAACTTGGAACTTTGGTTGTACATGGAAAAATAAAAAAAATAAAAAAACAAGATAATACAACAAATACAAAACTTCATCCTCCACTAAATTTTTTGTTTCTTGATTTTATATCAATCTTCAAGTCTTCAAATGTACCACACCTTCAATTATACCTATTAAAAACAAAAAAGAAGTAAAATATTAATTAGTAATAATATAGGATATGAGAGATAAGTGTATACAAAAAAAAATGTTAAAGAAATAAAGAACTTAAGATTTTTAATTGCATTCCCTCTTCCAAAATACCTATTAAACAAAAAAGCATAATATTAATTGACAATTAAAAAATAAAAATTATATGAATCTTGAAAGTAAATATATTACAACATAAAAGAAAAAATGAGTAAAAATATTTACCTTGATAATAGTGTTAGGGAAAGAAGAGAAGTAGATAAAAATGAAAATGAAGAGGAAAGTAGAATAGATGAAAGAAAATGAAGTAAACCAAAGATTTAGGTGGTGTATATATAATAAAGGCATTGATTTTTTGCGATGAAATTTGGACATTTTGCGACGAAAAATTTGTCGTAAAAGAATTTAAAAAATATGAAATAAATAGGAGCGGGTAAAAGTCCGCCTAAAATTTTCTTTTTGCGACAAAATTTTGGTCTTTAGCGACAATGTTTTTGTCGCTAAAGGTGTAAAAATTTGAAATTTAATAGGCGGAAAAAAGTCCGCCTAAAATTTAGTTTTTGCGACGAATTTGGATTTAAATTTTCCTCGCAAAAGACCCCATTTTGCGAGGAATTTTAAAGTGGTCGCTAAAAGTCTAAAATGCTAATCTTTAGCGACAAAATTCTAATCTTTTGCGACAAAAATTTTGTCGCAAAAAGTCTTAAAAAAATATTAAAATTAAAATCTAAATCTAAAATTAAAAATATTTAAATAAACCATACTTAGACTTGGATAATTATAATTTTATTTATTAATTAAATTTTCATCCATAATTAAATTTATATAATATTGGATTGGTATTAAATAATTTGATGACAAATTAATAAATAATATAACAACCATATACAATAGAAATATAAAACATTATATGGTATTTAATTATTTTTTATTGAGTATTAAAATGTTAATAAAATAGGTACAACAACTCAAGAATTATTTAACAAATGTAAACAATAGTTAGACATTTATACATATGTCATAGTTGTTATATGAAGAATTACAAAAATAAATTTCTTTAATGATCAATAAATAATTAATTATTGATATTATAATCATATATGTAACAAAAGATTCTATTCATTTTAGCTATAATTTATTTTAATTATCTATTTCTTTTAAAAACACTAAAAATAGTTTTTACAAATTTAAAAAATTAATTTGTGATGGAGATAATTTAATTATTAACATATAAACGTATGTCATAATTGTCATATGTATTAAAGTGTTAACAAAATACACACAAGTCAACTATCATTAATAAATGCATAATGCTTAAACATCTATACATATGACATAATTGTCATGTGCGAGTTATTGAAATAAGTTTTTAATACTTTAATAAATAAATGATCAAATATTCATATTATAATTATTATGTAACAAATGCATTTACTTTTAGTGAATATTTTTTTATTATTTATTCATTTTACAAATGCTAACAATTAATATTTAAAATATCTTGACAAATGCAAACCATAAGTTTGTAATAGTTGTAATTTAATAATTAGATATCTATATATGTCATATTTGTTGTTATAAGAAATTGAAAATAAGCTTTTCTAATTTGATTAGTAAATGATTACTTATTCATATTATAATTATATAAAAATGTAACAAAATTGCATTTATTTTCAAGTATAGAATGCCTTTAAATTAATTATCCATTTTTTTATAAAAATAACAATTATTAAAAATATTTTTTACAATTATAAAAAATATTTTTTCATATAAGTAATTTAATTATTAGACATATATACATATACATATGCTACAAGTATCATATGTATTACGAATTGAAAATCAGTTTTTGCCATTTACCAGGAAATGATTAATTATTCATATAGTAATCAATATGTAACAAATGTATTTATTTTTTGTTATAGAGTTCATTTTAATTATTTATCTCCCTTAAAATAAACCCTAACAATTGTTTAAAATATCTCAACAATTTACTCAAAGCTATACGATAAAAATTAAAAGTCTAAGAAAAATATACTATCTAAATTAATACACTTTATAACAAAAAAATAAAAAACATAATTATAGGCAACATTACATGATTATTAATTATTTATTTATTTATGTTTATTTGACATATAATTAACATTGAACAATAAATTAGATTTTTAGAAGTTGGATTTTTTTTTCCAATCTCGTTTTCATCAATTAAAAATTAGTCATAGTAATAAGTTTATCATAATTGTAATTTAGCAATTAGACATATATAAATCATACATAAATTAGATTATATATAAATAATTAGCAATAAATTTTATGCTTGATTATTGGATTATTAACGATTCATATCACACACACACACGCACGCACACACACACACACTCACGCGCACACACACACACACACACACACATACACACACATATATAGAGTTTATTTTAATTATTTATCTCTTTTACAAATACTAATCTTAATAGTTTTTCACATTTAAAAGCATGAATGGAATCACAAATGGTCTTTTTTTTTAATAAAAATTTATATGAATATCCAAATGGCCCTACTATATTTAAAAATTATCAATTTATATAAAATCAAATTAGATTTTTAATACTTTCTTTATTCTTTTTTTTAGTCATTTTTTAAACAAAGACTTATATATTAGACGAAACATAAACAAAGAGAAGAAAACAAAAGAAGATAGTTATTAAGTTTTAATTTTAAAAAAATAACTTTTTGCGAGGAATTTTTTGTCGCAAAAGGTCTATTTTTTGTCGCAAAAGGTATATTTTTTTCGAGAAAATTTTCCTCGCAAAAAGAAATATTTTGCGAGAAAATTTTCCCCGCAAAAAGTGACATTTTGCGAGGAATCCCGTTTTTGTCGCAAAAGGTCCAGTATTGCCACGTGTGCATAGTAAATTAAAATGGCTTTTCGCGAGGAATGTTTTGTCGCAAAAAAATAGACCTTTTGCGACAACAAATTCCTCGCTAAAAGTGACATTTTGCGAGGAATCACGTTTTTGTCGCAAAAGGTCCAGTATTGCCACGTGTGCATAGTAAATTAAAATGGCTTCTCGCGAGGAATGTTTTGTCGCAAAAAAATAGACCTTTTGCGACAAAAAATTCCTCGCAAAAAGTGACATTTTGCGAGGAATCACGTTTTTTTCGCAAAAGGTCCAATATTGCCACGTGTGTATAGTAAATTAAAATGGCTTTTCGCGAGGAATTTTTTGTCGCAAAAAAACATATTTTTTGCGAGAAATTTTTCCTTGGAAAAAGTCACATTTTGCGAGGAATCACGTTTTTGTCGCAAAAGGTCCAGTATTGCCACGTGTGCATAGTAAATTAAAATGGCTTTTCGCGAGGAATGCTTTGTCGCAAAATAATGGACCTTTTGCGACAAAAAATTCCTCGCAAAAAGTCACATTTTGCGAGGAATCACGTTTTTGTCGCAAAAGGTCCAGTATTGCCACGTGTGCATAGTAAATTAAAATGGCTTTTCGCGGGGAATGTTTTGTCGCAAAAAATAGATTTTTTGCCGCAAAAAATCAATTTTTTGCGAGAAAATTTTTCTCGCAAAAGGTCACATTTTGCGAGGAATTATTTTTTCGTCGCAAAATGTCTAGTATTGCCATCTATGCATGGTAAATTAGAATGGCTTTTAGCGGGGAATTTTTTGTCGCAAAAGGTCTTTTTTTTCGCGAGAAATATAATTTTGTCGCAAAAAATGTTCATGTTGCTATAAAATTTTTGTCACAAAATCCCATCTTCGTGTAATACGTTTTGCGATGAAAAGTTTGTCGCAATAGGTTTTATATCGTCGCAAAAAATGCTTCCCTAATTAGTCACTAGAGTTTTTAGCGACGAAATGAATATTCATCGCTAAAGGTTTTATTTTGCGACGAAAAATTCCTCGCAAAATATCTTTTCTTTTGAAATGCTAACTTTTGTGACGAAATTATAATTTTGTCGCAAAAGGCCGCTTTTTGCGACGAATTTTATTTCGTCGCAAAAAATTTTGTCGCAAAAAACTGTTTTTCTTGTAGTGAAACTTTGAGTCTTCATCCACTATGTTTGTTTTGCCTACGATTTTGAGTGGCTGCACTGCTAAACTTTACGAGTGATGGGATTAGCACTTTTCTTTTTCTTTTCTCTTTTTTTCCCTTTTCTTTTTTTCTTCTTCAGACTCAAAATTGCACAAACTTCTCAAATTCATTCCGTTCTCCCATAAACATTGCTCTCAATGCTTTTTTTTTGGTAGAATGTTCATATGCTATGAGTGAAGGGATCTATGTAGGAAAACTTTTTCCAGTGTTAGGATAAATTTTGTGGTTTGATAAAGAAAAAAGGCTTGATTAGGCTTAATGGGGTGCACTAGACAAAGAAAGCATAAGTGGGCTTGAAAGGCTAAATTGATCCGAAGAAGGCCTAAATCACTTTCCTCATGTTGTAAAGCCTAGGATTTCGCCTCGAGTGGTGATCAAACAAGTTCTAGAGTCCTATGAGATCTCAACACTAAGCTTTATTCACATAAAGTTTCTCTAAGTGATATTCATAGCTATTGTGCTCAAATGATCGAAGAATCAATAAGGAAACTCATCTAGCAAAAAGAGTTAAGCATGCAAACAACACAATCTCATGTATTATGAACAATCCTTTTCCAATGAGTATCATGACTATATCAATGATCATCAAAAGAACACACAACTCACAAACATAATATTCTCAAAACGAAGCAATTCAAAACATCACTACTCTTTCTTCGAGTTAGGGATTCTTCCATTGTCGATCAAGTCTTGCATCTTATGTTGAAGGCGATGGCATTTGTCAGTGATGTGGCCACTTTGTTGGTGGAAATCACAATATTCATGATGCTTGTAGTTAGTTGGTCTTGGGTTTAGCACAGGCTTTGGTGTGAACGGGAACAACACAAATTAGGCACGGAGCTCCTAAAATACTTCAGATAAGGGTCGTCCTAATTGACTGAACTTTATTGGTTGATGCTCTTCCACATCCTCGCCGTTTGACTCACTAGCTTGGTCATACTGCCCTTTATTTCTTCTAGGGTAGTTGTTGTTGCTTCTTTTCTACCAGGCCTCCAAATCTTTAATTTGAATGCCCAAATCATATAGGTCTTCAAAAGTTTTGATGGGGAAGCCTGCCAATCTATCACTGATGAAGGTATGGGCTCAATTAATCACCAAACAAGCCTGGTCTTTCTCCATAGGCCTGGTGGTCATTTTGGCAGCTTTGGCCCTCCAACGAACCAAATACTCTGAAAAGGTTTCATTGGGCTTTTGGTGTGTCATCTCTAAATCCCTCAAAGTTACCCCCAATTAGGTGTTATAGCAATATTATTCTACAAACTGTTCACATAGCTCTTTCTAATCTTCTCGGACTCTTTTGGGAAGATCATGGTACCATACTACCGCATCATCTTCTAAGGATAGCACGAAGAACTTGAAGATGTATTCTTTTAGCAAAGAACTGGTGGCCATGATAGCTGCATACTGTCTCAAGTGTATCTTAGGGTTGCCCTATCCATTGAATCTGGGCAAGTCTGGCGGGTGAAACTTTGGCAAAAAATCATTGTCTCCAATAAGTAAGATGTCATCTTGATCTTCAACCTTTTTCAACCCTTTCTTCTTCGAAAGAGATCAGACTTTTTCCATGTCCTTGGCTAATTACTTGATCGATTTAGGCTTGTTTTGGTCGGTTGGGCTTCTTCCCTTATCTCTTCCTTGGCTAGTCTCATCCTCGTCACCACCATTTCCTTTTGGTGTAGTTTGATTCCTATGATTGGGCCCATTTCGTAGAGCTTCGATGAGTTAGGCCATTTGTTATTGGAGCGCAGTGATATCTATCCTCTCTTGAGCCATTTCAGCATTGTTGTTATTGGGTGCGACCATTTCATCAACTAGTTCTTGTTGCCTTATCAAACGACCACCTTGTCTAACCCAAGCTATAATGGCTACAAAACAAAGGTGTTACTGTGGGGTCAAGTCTCTTTTCCTAGGATTTCTTGCCTTATTCCCAAGACATCATCATGAGATGTGGGAATGCGAGATTGTCTATCCTAATTTCAACATTCATGTTGATGTTGGATTCTTCATGATTATCATAACATGGTTCTCTAGACGTCATGATAACCTTAACTCATGGCATATGTTCCTATTATGTTCTTATGGGTGACCTGACATGTGGCATTTGTTTATGGTTCCATGAGCTTTTGAGTTGATGTTATTCTAATCATGAAAAATTTACATCCGTAAACATGCATCTCAACATGGGTTTTGGATATTCATCCTACTGGATGTTTCTAGAGTTATCTATATGGACTGGAGTCTCAAGGGTCCAATGGTTTGGGCTCTGTCAAGCGAGAGATGTTCTTTTGCGCAAATCTTTTTTTATACCAATTCAATGGTACATGTTCAAAGGTGGTGACACCAACATGAGTCGTCTAGGGGTCAAATAAAGTCAAAGACTTCTCATGCCAATGCCACACGGCTAGTTTAGGCAATTTATGCTTATTGTGTGCAAATTTGTAGTAATGCAAGGACTCATTATACCAACATGAGGTATTAGAATTTGGTATCCCCATCAAAATCAACTTCTCTTATCCCTAGTGGACTAGCCACTACGAACAAGGCTTTCATCTTGCTAGAGCGTTTGTGACCACAACACTATGTCAAAGCCTCTTTTGAAACTTAAGAGTTCAACGAGCCATGGGCATGTCTGAAAAATGGAGGTGCCACCAAATTATTCAATTGCGAATGAATAGGGGTAATCCGATCCCTTGCTTCAGGACCTACAATTCCCTCATCCTTTTAGAGATGAGTTCGGGAAGTTAGGTACAAGTCATTCGACCTGCCCGGATCAAAATCCGGCCTCCACTAGGAAATACCAAATAATAACATCTCATGTCGTTGCTTAGTCCACTAAGTGTTGTTCGTTTTATGCACACATTGTTCATTTTATCTTCTTTAAGACATGTATTTAAGAGGATTTCATTCTTAGTAGTTGTATATTCATACAAAGAAAGAGGGAGGAAAATAGAGTTACATTTCCTTCAAACATGGGGGATAGGGGAGAGGATTACACTGCCCTTCAACAAATAAAGTAAATTCTACTTTTAGCACTCCAAATATACCATTCATATAAATCATGTATTCAATAATGGAAGCATATTCACGCACATTCGATACAAACATTCTGATCGAGACTTTATAGACGATGAATTCCTCACCACCATATGCGAGTCTATTCAATGCCTATTAAGCCTCTTCAAGCATATTCACACACTCATTCAATTAACATTCATTCTAATATTCATTCAATTATTCTAAATGATGATCCCTAACCACCAATGTAAGTCCACCACCACTTCATGGCATTAGACAACAACATTCTTATCATGATATATTCAAAATAAAAAAAAATCAATTAAAATTTGATACAAATCCATAATCTAGAATCATGGTATTCTGGCTTATATTTGATAATTCTATCATGGTAATTCTACCTATTGCTATTCTAGCATAATTCATATCAATTTGTAAGGAATCATGGCATTTCTATCGTAAACATGGTTATCATGGCATATTTTAGCTTACTTCAAGCAATCATAGTAAAACAAAGCTATTCTAGCTCAATCAAACATCCAAGGGCAAACATAGTAATTCTTACCTACTCTATGCTACTTTCTAGAATGCTTCAATGCGATCATAAGTTTAATTCTTAGCATAATTCTAATCATGTACTCTTAAGCATGATTCTAGACATGTACTCCTAAGCATGTCATAAGGAAATAAAATCCCTATTTATGTTTCTAAATAAGGAAAGGAAAGATGACTTATTTTGACAAGCATTTCTACCTTGCAAAACAAATAAACGATTAAACAATTATATGAAATTCTAAACATGCTTCTAAGCATCAAAATAATTATAAAATATGTTTATTCTAAGCATAGATGAACATAAACATGTTTAATTCTAAGCAACAAAAATAAAGAAGAAAAAATGAGGGAGAAGAGAAAACTACTCTCAAGACATACTCTTTCCGGGTTTAGAGTAATATAAAACGTCTGAAAAATATTAGACTAGAAAGCTTCTTAGAATTCTCACAAGTGTGTCCTAGAGGGAGAGAGAGAGGATTGCTCATGTGTCACATTCCTTGAGTCAATCCTTGTTCTTAAACTTTGGTGCCTTCAACATGTAGTCTTCTCCTTAGCTTCAACACTTCATTTTAATAAGCCTCTTCTTGATTTTAAAATTATTTCAATGATCTTACTCTTGCACATAAATAAACATGTTAGTAAATCTCAATTAATCAATGTGTATTGTTATCATCAAAATTATCATGTAGCCTTAGGGCTAACAATCTCCCCCTTTTTGATGATGACAAACCATTGATTGCTTTAAAATATAATCTAAAATCAAGAATGAAAATAAAATCAATAATAAGCAAAAAGAATGGCACTTGTTATGAATATAAGCAATCCAACTCAACTATTTCTCCCCCTTTTGTTATCATCAAAAAGATGTAATCAAATTAACTACTCCCCCTAAATATATTCTCCCCCTTAATAATGCTACCATTTAAAGATTATCATATAAAAGAAAAATTAAGACATATCTAACATAACTACTTCTCTTCTAATTATGCAAAATCTATATTGACTAAGGGGTTTAGTCATATTTGGGTCTAGGGACTAATTCTCAAACTAGATTTCTCTCAAATTGGTTCAATTCTTCTTGCATAGCCAAAATCCAACTTTCGTCATTTTCGGCTTCTTAAAAGATTTTGGTTCAAATTGAGAGACAAAAGCAAAATGATTACAAAAGTTTTTAAAAGAATATCTAGTTTTCATACCTTGTGATGGTCCACCAATAATGAGATCTTTAGGGTGAGCTTTTGCATACCTCCATTCCTTTGGTAATTCTTGGGAAGAATCATTTACTTCCTCAAGTTTTTCTTGTTGAAGTTGCAATTCATCTTGGCTCTTTTTATCAAGCCTTGATTCCTTGATTTGCCTTTCTACCTCAACAATATCATCATCTAAATTCTTTGAAGAAATAACATTAGTTTCATAAAATTCAACATGCATAGATTCTTCAATAGTAAGAGTCTTTTTGTTAAAAACTCTATATGCTTTACTATGGTTGGAATAGCCAACAAAAATTCCAACATCGGCTTTTGCATCAAATTTTCCTAGGTTATCCTTGGTGTTTAAAATAAAACATTTACATCCAAAAACTTTAAAAAATCCAATGTTGGGTTTTCTTCCTTTCCAAAGTTCATAAGGAGTTTTCTTTATTAAAGCTCTAATATGGACTCTATTGATTATAAAGCATGCGGTATTAACGGCTTCGGCCCAAAAATATTTTGGCAAATTATTTTCAAGTAACATGGTCCTAGCCATTTCTTGGATAGTCCTATTTTTCCTTTCAACAACACCATTTTGTTGTGGAGTTCTAGGTGAGGAAAAATTATGTTCAAAACCATTTTCATCACAAAGATTTTCAAATGCAACATCATCTACTTCACCACCATGATCACTCCTAATGGACACAATAGAATACCCTTTTTGATTTTGGACTTTTTTTGCAAATTTTGAAAAAGCTTGTATGGCCTCATTTTTAGTTTTCAAGAATAATACCCAAGTGAATCTTGAATAATCATCCACAATAACAAAAACATAATACTTTCCACCAAGGCTTTGAGTTCTTGATGGTCCAAATAAATCCAAATGAAGTAATTGTAGAGGTTTATTTGTTGAAATAAATTTCTTTTGTTTAAAAAAGTTCTCACTTGTTTTCCAAATTGACAAGCATCACAAATCTTATCCTTTTCAAATTTTATTTTTGGAAGACCATCAACTAAATCATTTTTAGAAATTTTGAAATTGTGTCCATGCTAGCATCACCTAATCTTCTATGCCATAACCAAGCATCATGATCAACAATGAAACAATTTTCTACATGATCATTAACATCAATATCAATTGTATAAATATTACCACATCTATTACTAATAAATAATGTCTTATTGTTAATAACATCCTTAATCCACACATCTCTTAGACTCAAAAGTAACAAAATATCCCTTATCACACAATTGACTAATGCTAATCAAATGATGTTTTAAACCATTAACAAGCAAAACATTTTCAATGATAGGTGAAGAAGGGTTACCAATATCACCATGTCCGATTACCCTTCCTTTGGCATTATCACCGAAGGTCACATATCCTCCTTTCTTCATGATTAATCTTGAGAACTTGGAGACATCTTCGGTCATATGCCTTAAGCATCCACTATCTAAGTACCACTTGTGTTTGCCACTTTGTCTCTACAATCAATATTCAAGGAGTAACTTTTTGGTACCCAAAAGTTCTTGGGTCCTTGGGGGTTAGTTATAGTACTTTTTGGAACCCATATTTGTTTCAAATTAGGATTTCTCTTAATATAGCAAGAATGCACTTTGTGTCCTTTTCTTCCACAATAAGTACATGAATGATTAGGATTATTCCTAGAAGATGCATGAACAAAATAGTTTTTAAATTACTTTTGATTTTTATGAGTTTTATATCCTATCCCTCTTTTATCAAAAACACACCTTTGGTTTTGTAACATAGAATTCAAATTTTTTGTGCTTTTTGTAAAACTATCAACAATATTTCTTAAGTCATTATTTTCCTTTTTCAAAATAGCATTTTGTTTCTCCAATTTATCAAATCCTTTTGTTTTAAAATGTCATTTTCAGTTTTTAATAAATGTATTTGACTTTCCAAACTTTCAAAATCTTTTTGCTTTAAAATTTCATTTTCATTTTCTAAAGCTTCATTTATTTCCATCAACTCTTCTAATTGAGATAACATGATTTTTGACTTCTTTTTGAAAGCATTGATTTTTGAATTTTGTTTATCAACTTGCACATGTAAATTTTGGAATGCTTCAAGTAATTCATCATATGAAAGCTTATGATCATGGTTTAGAATACTTACCTCATCTTCTCTAAAAGCCATGAAGCACATGTTTGTCACATCACAATCTTCTTCTTCATTCTCCTTCAAGATAATTTCATGAGTTATGAGAGAACCCATAAGTTCTTCTAATGGTAGTTTGGTGAGGTCCTTTGCTTCTTGAATTGCCATCACCTTTGGCTCCCAAGATTTTCGTAGACACCTAAGAATCTTTCTCACCATTTCAACATTAGAATAAGATTTACCAAGAGATTTCAAACTATTGACAATATCCGTAAATCTAGTAAACATTTCGAAAATTGATTCATCCGGTTTCATCTTAAAAAATTCATAACTATGAACTAGCATACTAATTTTGGATTCTTTAACTTGACTAGTTCCTTCATGAGTTACTTCAAGTGTGTGCCATATTTCTTGTGCCGTAGAACAAGTAGATATTCTATTAAACTCATTTCTATCTAGAGCACAATATAACAAATTCATAGCTTTAGCATTCAAACTCAATTTCTTTTTATCATCTTCACTAAACTCTTTAGGTTCTTTAAGCATGCATTCCCCATTTTCAATTTTGGTAGAAACAAAATGTCCTTCCAAAACAATAGACCACAAATCATAATCAAAAGATTTCAAGAAAATACTCATTCTAGTTTTCCAATAAGAGTAATCACTTCCATTAAAAAATGGAGGTCTAGAGATAGAAAGTCCCTCAACATATGAAGTTGAATTAAAAGTTGCCATAGCTCAAAATCGATTAAGATTTAAAAAAATGAGCAACCTTGCTCTGATACCACTTGTTGACCCAGGTATGGCAACCCAAGAGGGGGGGTGAATTGGGTTTTTATTTATCAAAATGGATTTGTAAAACTTTTCTTGAAAGATCAAAATTATATAACTCTTTCTTTGAGAATAAAGGTGAAGAAGATGAAAATAGAATGCAATCAAGAGAATAGCAATAAAGAACAATCACAAGTGCAAGTAATGTAAAGAGGAAAGGGATAGAGAGAGTGCAAACTCAATTTACGTGGTTCGGCAAACCTTGCCTACGTCCACGGGCTCCTAGCTCCACGAGCTAAGCTTTCCACTAAGTTGTAGAAATCTTTACAACTTGCTTGATGAACAACCTCACCAAGACTTTTTCTTCCAACTCTTGATAACACCACACCAAGAGTTCTTCTTGATGAACAACCTCACCAAGGCAACTTCCTTCAACTCTTGATAACACCACACCAAGAGTTCTTCTTGATGAACAACCTCACCAAGGCAACTTCCTTCAACCCTTGATAACACCACACCAAGAGTTCTTCTTGATGAACAACCTCACCAAGGCAACTTTCTTCAACCCTTGATAACACCACACCAAGAGTTTTTTTCTTGATGAACAACCTCACCAAGGCAACTTCCTTCAACTCTTGATAACCACACAAGAGTTCTCTCAAGGATAACTATTATCCTTTACAATAATATCTCACTCTCACCACAATGCAAGAACAAAGATAATTTTTACAACAAAAGTATAACTCTCTTCAAAGAGTAGATAAATAATATAAAAGCTCTCTAGACTTGATATTTCTCTTGCTTTTTGCTTGATAAAATGCTTCTCTTGCACTTCTTGAATGCATGGGAGAATGGCTCCTTTTATAGGCAAATGAAATGAACTTAATCAAGTGAAGACACCATCTCCAAATTTTCTGCCCACCATAAAAATTGTAATTTTTTCTACCATTTTTGTCAATGTTTCATTTGAAATTTGAAAATCTGAAAAACATAAAAGATCTTCACATTTGAATATTCTTTCCAACGCATCAAGAATCAAGTCATTTGGATATCTGTAGCTCAAGATATGGCCAAAACATCATTCGGTGCTCATGTGACTTGATTTTTCTTTCTTGTGTCAGTCCACCAAATTGAATGATAATTATGTCAGCCTTATATTTGAAATTTGAATTTCTTCAAAACATAAAAGATCTGCATATTTGAATAAGCTTTCCAAAACATTAAGAATCAAAGAATTTTGATATCTCTATCTTAAGATATGGCCAAAACACCATTCAGTGCTCATGTGAGTTGATTTTTCTTCTCTGTGTCAGTCCACCAAATTGCATGTCAATTATGCCGGCCTTCTGTTTGAAATTTGAATTTTTTCAAAACATATGAAATATTTTTCATTAAGTCATCTTTCCAATGCCATAAGAATCAAGTCATTTTTGTTTTTCTAGCTCAAGATATGTCTAAAGGAGTATTCGGTGCTCATGTCAGCTGCTTCCATTTGTCTTTCAACTTGCATGATGATTTGGACAACCTTGCACTTGAAATTTGAATTTCATTAAAACATATGAAATGTTATAAATTGAGTAATATTTTCAAAGGCTCAAGAATCACGTCATTTGGATATTTGTAGAGATATATATGACCAATTGATTAAACATTGCTCATGTGTCACATTCCTTGAGTCAATCCTTGTTCTTAAACTTTGGTGCCTTTAACATGTAGTCTTCTCCTTAGCTTCAACACTTCATTTTAATAAGCCTCTTCTTGATTTTAAAATTATTTCAATGATCTTACTCTTGCACATAAATAAACATGTTAGTAAATCTCAATTAATCAATGTGTATTATTATCATCAAAATTATCATGTAGCCTTAGGGCTAACAAGATCGACCCGACCTGGTATAGAGCAATGTGGCTGAAGCCCACTCAGCAAAAGAAAATGTCATAACTGGAACTCAATCTCGCTCAAACAAATCCCAGCCATGTAATCTGACAAATTTGGCTTTAGAGCCAAGTTAGCTGCGTCTATCATTAGAACTGGTGGAGAAGGAGGAGTAGACAACGCTTTGGGCCTTCGAACCAATCCCAGACGCGGTCATCTAAATGGCACATCATGCTATCAATGCATGGGAGATGGATATGGTAGTAGACGAATGCGGAGGCAACTCTCATAGCAGTCAACTAACCCTCCATAGGCCCCCACTACTCCGAATGAATCTACAAAGAATAGCAATATAATGAGATTCTTATATAGATGAAATACTAACTAAAATGTCTTTTACCTTGTCCCAAGCCATCGTGTGGATGAAATCACGAAAGAAGTCCCACTCATGAGATCTCTCAAGCTCTACACGATGTGCAACCCACCTCTTCATCTATGAGAAAGAAAAGTCCTGACAAGTAGGAAGTGGGGAAGGTAGGATGCCTAACTTATAGGACCACATCTGTTATAAAAAAGACAAAATCAGATATAGAATTCATATAAACCAAACACGAAGGTGTAGAAGAGGAAAGAAATTACCTCAAGAAATGAAGCAAAACTGGTAATCGCGGTAACACCTCGACAAGCACGGTCTAAATCGAAATACAGTTGGCTAAGAGTAGCATGGCCCCTGTTAAAAGTCCTCACTCGATCGAGATCCCAGATGGCAGGAAGCAGAGTCAGGAAGCTATTGCTCGACGCATTGACAAAAAGCATAAAATTGAGCAATACACAATGAAGCTACGTGCATACTAATCCACCTTAGCTGGAGTCAAGTTTGATCTCCTGCTCTGGTATTCGTACAATATAATATACCAAATTGCAATGTTGTTATTGATCTTCACGTCACACCCAAGAAGTTGGCAAATCAAATTTTGCTGATCCTTTGAATCCGTAATACATGCATAGATGGTGTAACCTCTCTACCGCATGGAAGGCTAGTCATAGCGGCCATGTCGAATGGTGTGATAGTCATCTCGCCAACTGGAAGATGGAAAGTGTAAGTTGTGTCCATCCACCTCTCACATAGAGCAGCTAGTGCTCGACGATTAGTGTACCAATGAGCATGTAGAAAACAAGTAATAAACTCATAGAAGCCCGTATCAGCAATCCTATTTCTAACGGCATCATTCTCTATTTCTAAGAACCAAGTGTGGGCTCTGAAAAACGACCCATACATCTTGTTCTCATGGAAATCCTAAGGGAAGAAATGGAAGTCTTTTCATGAGTACATGCCAAGAAAATTCTAGAAAATGGAAAAACTGAAGAATGAAGAAGAATGCATACCTGGGTGATCGTGTGGGAATCAATGTCATAGACAACGAGCAACTCTTGATCTTTCGAGAGACCTTTCAATGTCGATTTCCAAACTAGATCTCTCTCATTCTGGTCAAGATGGATTGGATGATCGCAATTTGAAGGAGGAAGTTGAGACGAGCATGTAAAAGAAAACCAGAGGAGAATTGGATGAAAAATGAAAAAACAGTGTGCGAATGAAACGGAGGAAGGTGAAGGATCCTTATGTAAACCCTTCACCATCGACCGACAGTTAGAATGCCAGGTGGCTGTAGGCTTACCACTAGCTGACAGATAGATCACCACATAGTTGTTGGTCAATAGCCAGTTGGCGGTCCCTTTAATGAGGGGCAAAAACATAAAAGAAAAGAAAGAAGAGAAAGAAAGAAAAGAAAAAAAGAAAAGAAGAGAGAGAAAAAGAAAAGAAGAGAGAGAAGAAGAGAAGAGGAGAAGAAAAGAAAGAAAGAAAGAAAACAGAAATAAAACTCTACATTGTCCTTAAGACCGAAGCAATTTTTGAACTAACCGATGACAAGCACCCGGCCAGAGCAATAGCTTAGGAACTCACAATGAAAAAATATTAAGTTTATTCGATAGAATCTTCAGTCAGAATCACATGGAATAATTCCTTCAGAACTAAATGAGGTAAATTTTGAATTGATTTTAAGTTGTCAAGAGATATTTGATATTTTGTAGGAATTTGCAAAGACAATGTAAAGATCCCCAATGAGTCCAAGAATCAGCAACATGACACTACAACAGGAAAGACTATTTACGGCGGGCCAAAACCGTCGTAAATAGTCTTTTACGGCAGTTATACGGCGGTTCTCAACCGACGCAAAAACAACCGTAGTAAAAGATTTTACGGCGGTTTTGGCCCGCCGTAAATATTCTTATACGGCGGTTTGGTTGTTCGACATAAAAACAAACGACGAAACAGGATCGGCAATGACCACCCTTTTTACGGCGGTTTTGTGTCCGTCGTAAAAAGTTAGTATTTACGACGAACAAAAAACCGCCATCAAAAGTCACAAAACCGTCGTAAAAAGGCTTTTTTGCATCGACCAAAAAATCGCCGTAAAAAATCACAAAACCACCGTAAAAAGGTTTTATACAGTTTCTGTACAACTGTCATGGTTGATGAGGGACCGCTATAAATAGTTAAGAAAATTTTTGTCGCGTCGACTAGGAAACCGTTGTAAATAGTTAGCAAAAATTTTTCAAAATGACCACCCCTCACGATTTTGTCCTTCACTGGGCCACCAGTCTGCCACTGGCCCATTACAAGCTGTGCAGACTACGCCCAAGAGACATGTTCCCCATTCGAACCCGTGACCTCAAAGGGTTCGTCCGTTCATAACGAGTACCATTCGAGTAAGTAGCTCGAATGGTACTCGGTTTGAACACCAAAGACCTTTGAGGTCTCGAGTTCAAGTGGATTGAGGGACGCGTCTCCTAGGCGCAGTTAGCACAGTCTATAATGGACCGGTGGCCCAGTGAAGGACAAAACCTTGAGGGGTGGTATCAGAGCTAGGCCCAAAGAGGACAATATGTGGACGGTCCAACTGTGGAACCCTACGGGGGACTGGGTTGTTACAAAATCCTTGAACTTATTTCTCAGTCTTAGGTAATGGCATCTCAGTAATTGTCTTGACTTTGTTCAGGATCTACCTCTATCCTCTTCTTGCCAACTACAAATCCTAACAATTTCCCTAAGGTGGCTCCAAAAACACATTTCTTCCGATTCAGTCGTAACTTACACTTCTTCACCCTTTCTAAGATTCTGTCTAATACTTCAAAATGATCATCTCGAGTCTTAGATTTCGCCATTATGTTGTCTACATACATTTCTATCTCTTTATGAATCATACCACAGAATGGTGTCATTGCCATTCGTTAGTAAGTTGCCCCTACATTCTTCAACCCAAAGGGCATCATCTTATAACAGTAGATTCCCCACTCTGTAATGAAGGTCATTTTCATATTGTCTTCGTTGGCCATCGTGAATTGATTATAACTGAAAAACCCATCCACAAAGGAGAAAATACACTGGCAGTAGCACTATCTACCAACACATCTATGTGAGGCAAGGGGAAGTTATCCTTTCACGAGGTCTTATTCAAGTCTCGATAGTCGACACATATTTGAACCCTTCCATCCTTCTTTGGCATAAGAACAATGTTGGCTAACGAATCCAGATAATTCACCACATCTAAGAACTTGGCTTCAATCTACTTGGACATTTCTTCCTTGATCTTTTAAGCTCATTTGAGTCTCAAACTCCTTAACTTCCACTTGACAGACTTCATAAGTAGATACGTCAGAATTGTATGTTTGGTGATACTTCTATCAATTCCAATATGTCATCATAGGATTAGGCAAAAATTCTTCATGTTTCTTTAGTAATTTTTCAAATCTCTCTCTCTCTCTCTCTCTCTTCGAGAGTTGTATCAAGTGCAATGCAATGTTTTTCAGTTTTTCAATTGTATCAAGATTAATGTCATAAGTTTGAATAGCATGGATGTCAAATATGCTAGTGAAATGCAAAATATCATGCATAGTTTTATTAGGAAAAACGTCACACAAGCAAGCAAATTGATTTTTTCATTGCATTTAATTTGGAAACATATACAATGTCCTCTTCTTCAAATAGGTCAAGTATGAATACATCTTCATAGCAGATTTTCTTTGATCCCTTCTTTAATGAAAGCAATAAGGTTGACAAACGGGTCCATCGGTGGCTCTGAAAGCTTCTCTTCTTTGATCGTTATCTTCCTCGTATCCTTAGCTAAGTCATACACCTTTGAGATTCAAGCTTCGAGTATGTCTTTGAAAATCTCAAAACCAAGCTTCAACTTTCCATTGTAAACCCATGACTCAGCAGCTCCCACATGCTTTATATCTTGGGCTTTCACAAACTCGATGAACTCCCCCTTCTTGGGCTTAAAGTCTTCATCTTCATTGGACACATAACCCAACCCTCTTCTAGTGGTTTAGCCCTTAAAATTTGGAAGGGATGGGAAACCACCTCCATTCTTTCCAAGCCAATTCCTGGCAAGTACACTTACTTCTTCATTATTTTAGCAACTATAGGATTGACCTCACCAATCATGGCTACATGGAAGCACCCCTGTAAGGTACCTCTCTAACCCTTACACTTAAAGCAGCAAGTGCAAAGGTCAAAGCAACATGGATCATCACAGTCTCTCTATTAAATCATATCTTTTGGTACAAAGTTGAAAGAACCCCACCAAGCAAATGGAACCAAGCTCGGCCTAACAAAACAACATTGGTGATAGGAATGTCGAGGACTGTGAACTCAGTCACCACTTTAATAGGCCCAATCTTCACTAATACCTTGAAGATCCCAATAGCACTTTTCTTCGAGTCATCATAAGCCCTGATCACTATCTCACATGGCTCGAGGTCATCTTCTTCAACTCCAAATGTTTGCAATATCTTTCTTGGCAAAATATTAATGGCGGACCCATCATCTACCATGATACAAGGAGAAATCTTCCCTCCAATCTTAGCAGTAATAAACAATGGCTTGTTGTGATTCCTTCCTTCAAAACGTAAGTAATCATCAGTGAAAGTGATCATTGCCTTCTCATTTATCCTATTGAGTTCTATCCTAATCATGGCAATCAACATCTCATTAGGAGTGGCAGCCATTGAAATCTCCACATTTGCCAAAGCCTTTGCCATGACTTGTTTATGTTTTTGGGATGAGATTGACAAGTTCCAAATGCTAGCATTCGCTTGAGTCTTCTTCAATTGTTTGATGACTTGGTCTTCTTCTTCTTTGACTTCTTCCTTGGCAACTGCTTACCCTTCTCAACATTTTTTTCCTTCTTATTCTCATGGCAAAATCTACCAATCCTTATTACTCCGTATACATCCTCACCTCTCCTTTGAGTACTTCTCCCTCATATGTTTCTCTCTTAATTCTCACCTCTACCTCTTCATCACTACTAAAGTCAGCCTAAAAGTTTAGGAAGGTCTTGACTTAAGGAATGTCATCCTAAATACCCATGACTTTTACCTCCTTACACCTTCGAGGCAAACTTTCTCTTCTCATAAGGCTCTCACCTCGCGTCCCCTTCCTAGCTTCACTACTATTCTTCTCCTTGAGTCTTCTCAATATTGAGCCTCTTTTAGCCCATTTTCTTTCCATCCACTTCTTGGCAAAGGCACTCATAGATGTAAACTTCTCCTTGATGGATGCTTCTTCATCTTGCACTTCTTCCTCTTCATTTTCCTCATCTTCCTTATCCTCATGATCACTAATGCACACAAACTTGGATTCCAAGCTTTGCTTGACCTCTTTCACTGCACTTTTGGTGCATCCACCCTTCTTGGTGAAAATTTGGGCTGCTAAAGGGACGAGGTCTTCTTCTATTTTCTCAATGATTTCCTTGGGCTTTTCTTCTTTAAGCTTCTCTTTCTTAGGCTTTTTATTAGTGGCTAGCTTTCTAGTGGGTCCTTTTTATTGCTCAAGCTTGGACTTCTCCCTTCTTTTGGCTCTCTTGGCCCTACTCGATCCTTCCTTTTCTACAAAAGAGTTCATGACATGCTCTTTGGTCAAGCCCGACCTAATCATATTGGTTGATAGAGGAGGTACCCGATTGTAGTCGGATAAAGAATTACTTCTTGTGTTGGGCTCTTCCAACTCCAGATCGGGAATTTGACCCTTATCAATCAAGTCTTGAATCTCATGATGAAGACGAGTGCAATCATCGATCTTATGATTGGTCACTTGATGGAATTCACACTTCCTGTGGTGCCTAAAATTCTTTGACAATGGATTTGGAATCTCTCCTAGCGACAATGGCCGCCGTACCCCTTTAGCTTGCAATCTAGCAAAGATCTTCGTCAATAGTCTTCCTAAACGATTGAATTTCCTTTGTTGAGTGACTGCTTTCACTCAACATTTTTTATGCCAAATCCACTAGCTTGATGGTACGGCCTCTAACTTCTTCTAGGATAACTATCATTGCTTCTCTTTTGCCTGACCTCCAAATCTTCTATTCAGATGCCTATGAACACTTGATTTTTAAGTTCGATGATGAAAAAATACGTGTAAGTATTGAGCAGTATGAAATGCCTAAAGAGAGCCTTTGAATGCAAAAAAGTATGAAATGCCAAAGAACCAAAAACCTAAAAAACCAACAAACAACTTAAAAAAATCACAAAAACCAATCTACAAAGAACCAGACAACAAGTCATATACTGTTGTGAAGCTTCGAATATCTAGTTTTTTTTTTTTTTTGAATTTATGGATTGTAAATCAGAGTTCATTAAAAAAGTTATGGTTGATTGAACATGGCTTAATCAAAATGCATTCTTCACCGCAGGCCAACACTGCTCACTAAAGGTCGACACTGCTAACCTAGGTGTTATTCACTGGAATTGTTCATCCGAATCCCACATTGATTTTGTCAATTTTTCACCCCAAGGAAATCCTATATAAGCACACCTTCGGCACACTTCTCAAGGTATCTAGAAATCCTCTCTCTCTGTGTAGAATACCCTTGTGAGAATTCCAAGTAGTCCTAATTTAATATTTTTTGGGCATTTTATATTATTCTAAACTCGAAAATAGTACATCTTAAAAGCAGTTTTCTTTTCTCCCTCCTATTCTCATCTTTACTTTCTTGCCTAGAATTATGCATGTCTAGGTTTATCTTTGCTTAGAATAAGTATGTGTAGGGGTTTTATTTGATGCTTAGAAACATGTTTAGGGTTTGTACGAATTGTTTAACCCTTGTTTGTTTTGCAAGTTAGATGAGCATGTAAAGGTAAGTCCACTTTTCCTTCCTTATTTAGAATCATGTTAGGAGTTTATTTTCTTTGGAAATGCTTAGAAATATGCTTAGGAGAACACGTCATGGAATCATGCTTAATAAAACATGATTAGAATCATGACTAGGAATTACACTTATTTTTTTAGCATGCTAGGAAATAGCATAGAATTGGATATGAAGTACCTTGATTGGTTGAAATTGCCATGTTTGCTTTGATTAATAGCCATATTTTGCTGATTGATTGAAATAGGCTAGAATTGCCATGTCTTGGTAAGAATTACCATATTTAGAATTTGCCATTGAATTATGCTAGAATAGCTATGAGTACGTAGAATTACCATAATTGAATTATCAAATCTAGGTAGAATTGCCATGGTTTTAGTTTATGGTTTTAATTTAACTTTTTATTGATTATGATTAAAGTGTAATTGAATAATTATGATTGAAGTTGATTCTGATCATGAGCTCTTAAACATGATTCTAAGGCATTTGCAAAGAAAATAAACCCCTAAACGTGTTTCTAATAAAGGAGGGAAAGACGGCTTAACTTGACATGCATTTCCACCTTGCAAAACAAAGAGGGTTAAAACAATTCATTATAAACCTAGACATGCTCCCAAGCATTAAAATAAATCCTAATCATGCTCATTCTAAGCAATATAAAACCTAGGCATGCTTAATTCCAAGGGGAGAAAAAAAAAAAGAGGACGGAGAAGAGAGGACTATCCTTAAGATGTACCCTTTCCGGGTTTAGAGCAATAGAACACCCAAAAAAATTTAAACTAGAAAAGACTTCTTGAATTCTCAAGTGTGTCTTCAAGAGGGAGAATAGAGGATTTCAGTGTGTAAAAATGTGAGGAGAAAGGGGTTTTATATAGTTGAGGGTTGAAATTGAAAAATAAAGGAAGAGGATTGCAGACATTGGATTTTTTAGGCTCCACAATGAAATGGAGGTCAATGTTGAGTAATAAAAATGATTGAAATACCCTTGGAAGCTAAGAAAAGAAACGTGAGAAGGAATCGACGAAAGGTCTCAAAAAATGATATGTGACTTAAAAAATCACAAAAATTAATCAACAATGAATCTATTGATGAATCATCCACTGTTGTAAAGATACAGATGTCTAGTTTTCATAAAAATTTATGGATCGCAAATTGGAGTTGAGCTCGAAAAGTTATCTGTGATCAAACAGACGAAGGTTAGAAGGGATTGCATTGCAAAGTGCCCAAATAGGAAGGATCAAAGAAACAGCCGCCTAGCTGTCAAACGGCAGCCTGCCTATTGGTCTCGACTAACAAACAACCATCCGACTGTTGACCAACAATCGCCCGACGGTTTGCCAACAACCGCCCAGGTGTTGGTACCATAATTTTGGAAATGTTCGTTTAAAACCTTCCTTTTTTGGATTTTTGCTTCCTTTTTTAGTTCCAGCCCTCAACTTTATAAAACCCCCTTGGCTCACTTTTCAATGCACACTAATTATTAAGAATAATTATCTCTTTTCTCCAGTTTAAAGTTTTTAGGTGTTCTATTGCTCTAAATCCGAAAAAGGGTACGTCTTAAGAGCAGTCCTCTCTTCTCCCTCCTATTTTCTTGTTTACTTTTCTTGCTTAGAATGAAGCATGATTGAGTTTTATTTTGCTTAGAATAAGCATGTTTAAGATTTAATTTGATTCTTAGAAGCATGCTAGGGTTATTATGAATCGTTCTAACCCTTATTTGTTTTGCAAGATGGATAAGCGTGTTGAGGTAAGTTCGCTTTTGCTCCTTTATCTAGAAACATGTCTAGGAATTTATTTTTCTTATGCTTAGAATCATGATAGGAGAACTTATAATTGCATTGATATATACTAACAAATAGCATAGAATAGGTTACAATTACCATATTACACCTAGAATGCTTTCATTGGGCTAGAAGAGCCTTGTTTGATTTCAATTATGTGAAATAGGCTACAAATGCCATGATCCCTTATAAATCGATGTGAATTATGCTAGAATGGCAATAGGTAAAATTACCATGATAGAATTATCAAATTTAGGTTGAAGTGTCATGATTCTAGATTATGGCTTTGTTTAATTGATTTATAGATGTATAAATGTACCATGAATACACTATGATTAGAATGATGCCATGAAGCGATGGTGGACTTATAGACACTAGAATTTTGAGGCTTAATGAAGAAATGAAGATGAATGTCAAGCAAAAAAACTGAACCAAATGCCCTTGCAGGCTAGAAAGGAAAGGTGAGAAGGAATCGATGAAAGGTCTTGAAAACCGACATTTGACTTTAAAAAATCACAGATATTAATCGAAGGGGAATCTAATGATGAGTCATATACTGTTGTGAGGCTACAGATGTCTAGTTTTCATAGAAATTTAAGGATCATGAATCGAAGTTGAACTTGAAAAGTTAGGTGCGATCGAATAGGCAAAGGTAGGAAAGGACTGCATTACAAAATTGTAAAATAGGAAAGGCCAAAAGGTAATCCACTTTTCATGTGGTACTGGCCACAAATCCCATATTAGTTTTTTTATCACTTTTTCACTCCAAGAAAAGCCTATGTAAGCACACCATGGGCACACTTTGAAGGGACATCCAAAAATCCTCTCTTCACCTTCTTGAAGTCACGCTAGAGAATTCAAGAAGTCTTTTATAGTTTAATGTTTTTTGGGCATTTTATATTACTCTAAACCCAGAAATGATACGTCTTAAGAGTAGAATTCCCTTCTTCCTCCTATTTTTATTTTTATTTTCACGCTTAGAATTATGCATGTTTAGGATAAACTAGGCTTACAATAGGCATGATTAGGATTTATTTTGATGCATAGAAGTATGCTAGGATTTTATGAATTGCTTAATCTTTCATTTGTTTTGCAAGATGAATAAGCGTGTCGAGGTAAGTCGGCTCTCCTTTCTTTATTTAGAAACATGTTTAGGAATTTACTTTATTTACAAATGCTTAGAAACATGCTTTGGAGTACATGATTATAAACATGATAGGAGAATTTATATTTGCTTTGATATATGCTAGGAAATAGCATAGAATAGGTGAGAATTACCATTTCACCCTTGGATGTCTTGTTTGAGCTGGAATAGCTATGATTGAAGTTGATTGCTTGAACTAGGCTAGAAATGCCATGTTTAGGCTAGAATATGTCATGATAACTATGATTAGGCTAGAATTGCCATGAATTAATATTGAATTATGCTAGAATAGCAACTTCCATGATAGAATTATTGAATCTAGGTCGAAGTGCCATGATATTTAATTATGGCTTTGTTTGATGTATGAATGTACTTATGAATATGTTAGAAGTATGGATGAATGATGTCATAAAGTGATGGTGGACTCATATTGATGGTTAGGGACCATTGCCTAGATGCATGCTTAAATGAATGAATGCAGAGGTTCAATAAAAATTGAATAGACTCATACATGGTGGTAAGAAATTCATCCTTTATTGAGTCTCAAATGAATCATTTGTACTCTATATGTCAAATTTATATGAGGAATGTATATTTTAGAATTTATTTTATTGAAGAATAAAAGCAATATAATCCTCTTCCCCTTCCCCCATGTTCTACGAAAATGTAATTATATTCTCCTCCCTCTTTTGATAGATATTTATATAATCACTATTGACTGAATAATCACCTCACATGTCTTAAAGAAGATAAAAATGTAAAGTGTACATCAAATCAACCACTTAAGTGGATTAAGTAATAACACGAGCTATTCCTATTTGGCATTCCTTATTAGAGGCTAAATCTTGATCTGGGTAGGTCGAGTGACGTACCTGACTTCCCAAACCCATCTCTGAAATGATGAAAGTAGTTTGGGTCCTAAAGCAAAGGATTGCATTGCCCCCATTCATTCCCAATTGAAGATTTGGATGGCGACTCCATTCTCCAAACATGCCCATGGCTCGTTTGTGTTCCCTTAAGTCTCAAAAGAGTCTTTGACATAGTGTCGTGATCGAAAATGCTCTAGCGAGATGAAAGCCCCGTTCACAGGACTCACATTGATAATGAGGGACCATCACTAACAATGATAGATGTATGTATGAATATGCATGTAGAGGTTTGATAAACATGGAGTAGACTCGCATATGGTATTTATTCAATCTCGCATTGATGGATTATATAGAAGATGTGATTTACATGAATATGCTATAATTTGTATGAATGAATGAATGAATAAATGAAGTGTTAGAAATAGAATTTATTTTATTATTGAAAAAAAAAAGCAATGTATTCCTATTCCCTTATCCCCTATGTTTGAAGGAAATATAATTCAATTCCCCTCCCTCTTTCTATGTATGAATATACAACTGCTATAATTGAATAATTACCTCACATGTCTAAATGAAGATAAAAAAGGAATTTGTGCATAAAATGAACAACTTAAGTGGACTGGATGTTAATATGAGATACTTTTATTTGGTATACCCCAATGGAGGTCGAATTTTGATCCGGACAGGTCGAATGACTCGTACCTAACTTCTCGAACCCATCTCTTAAGGGATGAAGGTAGTTTTGGTCCTGAAGCGAGGGATTAGACTGCCTCCATTCAATCCCATTGAATAATTAGGTGGCAACTCCATTTCGCCAGACGTGCCTATGGCTCGTTTGTGTTCCTTGAGTCTCGAAAGAGACTTTGATATAGTGTCTTGGTCAAAAATGTTTTGGCGGGAAGAAAGCCCTATTCACAAGGATTAAAAAGGAAGGTTGGTGGCAAATTTTTCCAAATTTGAAGGGAAAGGTGACCAGTTGTAAGAGGGCCGTCGGCTGGCTGTAGGTTGACCACGACCAGTTATAAGATAGCTGGCTGGCTATCCTACAACTATCCGTCAATTGTGGCCCACTGAATCCTATGGTTTTGCATTTTTTTAATGTAGTCCTTTTTGACCTTCAATCGTTCAATCGCACATAACTCAAAATCCGTAGCTTCGCAAGGCACATGACTCATCATCAAATTCCTCATGGATTAATTTCTGTGATTTTTCAAGTTCATACGCTAGTCTTTAAAGCTCTCGATCAATTTTTCCTTAACTCTCTTCTTTTTGCTTCTAAAGGCATTTTGGTCATTTCCTTTACTCTTCATTCATCTTCACTTCATCATCGAGCCTCAAAAATCAATTGTCTACAGCTTGCCCCCTATTTGGAGAAGTTTGTGAGATATAAAAATCAACAAAGCATTCTTACTTCATCTTTCCTCTTCTTATCTTGGCATCCTCGTCTTTATCTACATTCTGTCAGACTTCTCATCATCTACTTTCCTCTTCAATTCATGTAAATGAAGTGTGCCCACTGACATGCCTATTTAAGGGCTAAAGTGTATCCTTCTAATGAATGCAATGCATCCTTACGATGCGTAATATTTACTCTTCTAATACGGACAAATGCATCCTTCTGATGCATGAAACGCATTCTTCTAATGCATGAAATGTATCCTTACGATACTAAGATGAAACACTCTTCAGTTCACCTACTTTCCAAGGTTTGTTAGCACTATTCAATGTAGATACTCTAAAGGCTTCAAACGCTCTTGAGTGTACCTACTTCTTAGGGTTTGTCAACATTCTTCAGTGTAGCTACTCTAAAGGCTTCAAACACCCTTAAGTGCACCTACTTCTTCAGGTTTGTTAGACCTCTTTAGTGTGCCTATTCTAAAGACTTCAAATACTCTTAAGTGCACCTACTTCTTAGGGTTTTCAATACTTTTTAGTGTGCCTTTTTCTTAGGGCTTGTGTCTTTTTCTTAGGGCTTGTGCCTTTTCTAAGGGCTTCAAGTACTCTTAAGTGCACCTACTTCTTAGGGCTTTAAACACTCTTCGGTGCACCTCTTTATAAGGCTTGTACCTATTCTAAGGGCTTAAAATATTCTCAAGTGCATCTAATTCCTAGGGTTTGTTCTAATGCATGTCTATGGGGAAAACGTCTACCACGCACTACTTCACGGTCTTTAAACCTTTTCATTCTTCATGCTTTTGGTTGAGTATTTCTCATTCTTCTTTGATCTCTTTAGATTTTGCATTCATTGGGTTTCACTCCCTTCTTCTATGTATTCTTTCTTCTATTCTTCACTTGTTGAATTCTTCAAACTCTTTGGGGAGAATTCTGTCATATTACATCATGCTAAACTGAGAAGCCTGATCGAGGTGGCTTTCATATCGTGCTAACTAAGAAGCCTAATCCAAGCGACTAGCACATCATGCTAACTAAAGAGCCTGATCTAGATGGCTTGCATATTATGCTAACTAAGCTGGGGAGCCTCATCTAGGCAGCTTGCACATCGTGCTAACTAAAGAGCTTGATCTAGTTAGCTTGCACATCATGCTAACTCAGGTGGGGAGCCTTATCTTGGTGACTTGCACATCATGCTAAAGTGAGAAGCCTAATCTAGGCAGCTGGCACATCGTGTCGCTTCCAATGTGTCTCATCAAAATTGAACTTCCTGATCTAAGTCACTTGCATATCATGTTGTTTCCATCGAGTCTCATCAAGATTGAGTTGCTTGATCCAAGCGACTTACACATCGTCCTACTGCTGCTATTCCTCTAGGTGTTAAGCCCATCTTCTTTGCGATTACCGACAATATTTCATACTGCATTGTGATTCTACAAACTTGATCACTTTTGAACTATGCTCTATTTTGGATTATGCTTCCTCCAAGAAAAGGATTTATGCTTCATGTATGCATGCTTTATGCTTATGCTAAATGTTTATGTCTCTTGGGCTAGGCTATCATTGAGGGTGTGGACTGACTCCGGGCCAGCTTGTTCTTCTTATGAGAGGATACTGAGGATAACTTAGTGATGACCAAAAGGAGACTTTTGGTGCAGACTCATGCAATGAATCTTCAAATGCTCAAAATAGTCCTCTAGTGAATAGTCAGTCTGCCTATTTCAAGCACCATTTCTTACGCTTTCTTCGAGATGATTGAGACAAATCTATCTGCCATGATTTTCAACACAGTTAGGGTAATTCTTTGCCCTTGCTTCTTTTCACTTCTCAAGATGAATAGGTAATTCTTTGCCCCCTGTATGAAGAGTTTAGTACTGTTTTCGATAATTTCTTCATCTAGCTTTAAGGGCATTATTCCTCATTTTTTGTAGACATGTATGCTGGATGAAATGGCTAACTTCTGTCATATATCTTGCTTCTTCACTGTTGGTGCCTTCTTTGATACCATTGATGGCAACTACTGGCAAATTTTCTTCTTCTTAACATGTTTTAACCCATCCAATATCCTCCAACAATAAGTTGAAATGTTAAATGTGAGTTGTACATCAATTTGATTCACATTTAAATTCTTTAAAGATTTCTCAAACTTGATAGCTCAAAGGTAATGCATTGACATCATGATTGTTCACAATTTCGATTCTATTGCTAGAATTACTTCACTTAAGATTTTTCGTGTCTGTGTGTATAGCCAATCATACTTCACGTGTTAAGACTCAGATAGCTTTATGCAAATAGAAACTAGTTATCAATCTATAAAGATGGAAGGACTACTATAAGTCCGCTTTTCACACCACTCTCCACTAATATAGGCTCATGACAACATCAAGAATCATTAGGGCTTTATCAAGCTTATAATGTCAGGCTTGGGTCAAGGTATGATAAGGAAATTATAAGGTTAACTCACTTATAGTCATACATCCATTCTAGGTTTTAATTAAGGGCATTTACTCATTTCCATCACCATATTTGTTTCAATTTCGAATGGCACTCAATGCTTTTTTTTCTAGAATATTATCAGTGAAGGGTACTATGTAGGGAAAATTTCTCTAGTGTTAGGATATATTTGTCGTAAAAAAAAAGGCTTGATTAGGCTCAGTGGGATACACTAAGGACAATGAAGTAAGCATAGGTGGGCTTAAAAAGCTCAATCAATCCAAAGAAGGCTTAAATCACTTCTCTCATGTTATGAAGCCTAGGATTTCGCCCCGAGTGGTGATTAAACAGGTTCTAGAGTCTTATGAGATCTCAACACAAAGCTCTATTCATATAAAGTTCCTCTAAGTGATAGAAAGTTCCATATTCATGGCTATTATGCTCAAATGTTGAAGAATCAAGAATAAACCTCATCTGGCAAAAAGAATCAAGTATGCGGGCAATACAATCTCATGCATTACCAAAAATCTATTTCTATTGAGTATCATGATTTTATCAATGATCATCAAAAGAACACACAACTCATATAACATTCTTAAAATAAATCATTTTAAAACATCATTATTCATGTTCTGGGTTAGGAATTTTTTCCATTGTCAATCAGGTCTTATATCTCATGTCGAAGGCGGTAGCAGTTGTTGGTGATTTGGCTAGTTGTTGGCGGAAATCATAATATTCATGATGCTTATTGTTGGCTGATCGTGGATTTTATGGAGGCTTTGGTGTTAATGGGAATAACACAAATTGGCCACTGAGCTCCTCAATTACTTCAGATAAGGGTCGTCCCAATTGAATGAACTTCTTTGGTTGATGTTCTTCTACATTCTCATCATCTCACCCACTAGTTTGGTCATACAACCCTTGATTTCTTCTAGGGTAGTTGTTATTCTTCTTCTGTTTGGCCTTCACATCTTTCATTTGAATGCTCCAATCATATAAGTCTTCAAAAGTCTTGATGGGAAAGGTCGCAAGCCTATCTCTAATAAAAGAACGGGCCCCATTTGATCACCATACGGACCTGGTCCTTCTCTGTGAGCCTTGTGGACATCTTGGTAGCTTTGACTGTCCAATGGACTAAGTACTCAGAAAAGGTCTCGTTAGGCTTTTTCTCTAATTGTCTCCAAATCCCTCACGATTACCTCTAGTTAGGTATTAAGATAATAGTGCTCCATAAATTGCTCAGATAGTTCTTCCCAATCTTGTCAGACTCTCTTGGGCAAATCATGGCATCATACTATCACATCATCTTTTAAGAATAGCATGAAATACTTCAAGATATACTCCTTTATCAAAGGAGTGTTGGCCAATGATGACGGCATATTGCCTCAAGTGCATCTTTGGATTTTCATCTCTATTAAACTTGGGTAAATCTGGCATACAAAATTTCGGTGGCAAATCATTGTCTCCAATTAGCAAAATGTCATCTAGGTCTTCGACCCCCTTTAGCCCCATTTTTTTTAAGAGAGACTGGACCTTCTCCATGTCCTTGGCCAATTGCTTGACCGATTCGGGCTTATCTTCGACAGTTGGGCATTTCGCCCTATCTTTGCCTTAGCTAGTCTCACCCTTGTCACCACCATTGCCTTCGAGTAGAGGCTGGTTCATGCAGTTGGGCCCATTTTGTATAGCTTCAATGAGTTGGGCCATTAATTATTGGAGTGTAGTCAAATCAGTTCCCAATTGGGCTATCTTTTGATTGTTCTTGTTGGATGCAGCCACACTTACGATGTTCGACAATGTACTCTAACCTTGTCCTAGCCGTTTCAGTTCTAACTTCTTCATCAACATCTACATTTTGCCACACTTCTCAACATTTGCTCCCCTCTTCAATTCTTATAAAAGAGGTGTGCTCACTTAAGGGCTAATTAGCATCCTTCTAATACATGGAATGCATCCTTCTAATACGTGATAGGCACTCTTCTAGTGTAGACAAGTACATCCTTCTAATATATGGAATGCATCCTTACGATGCATGATATGCACTCTTCTAGTTGTGAACAAGTGCATCCTCCTAATGCATTGTAGACACTTGATTTTTGAGGCTCGATGATGAAGTGAAGAGTAAAGGAAATGACTAAAATACCCTTGAAAGTAAAAAGAAGAGAGTTGAGGAAAAACTGATCAAAAACTTTGAAAATTAACATATGACTTTAAAAAATCACAAAAATTACAAAGCTATAGATTTCTAATTTTCACAAAAGTTTACGGATTGCAAATTAGGAGTTGAACTCAAAGAGTGACATGCGATCGAATGGCTAAAGTTCAGAAGGGACTGCATTGAGAAAAACGCAAAAGCAAGGGGTTTGATGGGCCACAACCATCTGACAGTTGTATGAAAGTTGATTGGTGGTCCACCTATAGTTGGTCGACTATCCCACAGTTAGCCAACTGTCCCACTACTGGTCCACGGTCCTCCTACAGCCGGCCCGCTCTTCTCTCTTCAATTTTGGAAAATTTCGCCACCAACCTTCCTTTTTCATGCTCTTCCTTCCTTTTTCAATTTCAGCCCTCAACTATATAAACCCCCCTTCTCCTCGCTTTTTGACACACTGAAATCCTCTACTCTCCCTCTTGAAGACACACTTGAGAATTCAAAGAGTCTTTTCTAGTTTAAAGTTTTTTTAGGTATTCTATTGCTCTATACCCGAAAATGGTACGTCTTGAGAGCAGTCCTCTCTTCTCCCTCCACTTTTCTTATTTATTTTTCTTGCTTAGAATTACATATGCCTAGGTTTTATTATGCTTAGAATCAACATGGTTAGGATTTATTTTAATGCTTAGGAGCATGTTTAGGGTTATTATGACTTATTTTAACCATTGTTTGTTTTGCAAGGTGGAAGCATGTTAAGGTAAGTCATCTTTCCCTCCTTTATTAGAAACATGTTTAGGAGTTTATTTTCTTTTCGAATGCCTTGAAATCATGTTTAGGAGCTCATGATTGGAATCATGCTAGGAAGACTTATGATGTTGAAGAATGCTAGGAAATAGCCATAGAATAGGTAAGAATTACCATGTTTACCCTTGATTGATATGATTAGGCTCGAATAGCCATGTTTTCATATGATTGATGTAATTAGGCTAGAAATGCCATGTCTAGGCTAGAATTGCCATATTTAGAATTTGTCATGATCAATTGAATTATGCTAGAATAGCAATAAAGAAGCTAGAATGCCATGATAGAATTATCAAATCTAAGTCGAAGTGCCATGATTCTAGATTATGGGTTTGTATTGGATTTTAATTGATTGATTGATTTTATTTTAAATAATTACCATGTTTAGAAGTGTAGTTGAATAATTATGATTGTATGATGCTTTAAAGTGGTGGTGAACTGACATTGATGGTGAGGGACCATCACTTAGAATGAATAATTGAACGAATATATGTATGAATGAATGCTTCAAGAGGCTTGATAAGCATTTAATAGACTCACATAAGGTGGTGAGGAATTCACTATTTATCGAGTCTCGACTTGAATGTTTATATTGAATGTTTAATATGCGTAAATATGCTTTTTGAATGTTTGATTTATGTGATTGGAATTATTGAAGTGTTAAGAGTAGAATTTACTTTGTTTATTGAAGAATAAATTGTCGTTGTGATCCTCCTCCCATTCCCCCAGGTTTGCAAAGAATGTAACTCTATTCTCCTCCCTCTTTCTTTATATGAATATACAACTGCTTTGGTTGAATACACCTTATATGCATAATAAAGATAAAATTGAATAATGTGTGCATAAAACAAACCACTTAAGCGGACTGTATAACAATATAAGCTATTCTTATTTGGTATACCCTCATGGAGGTTAGATTTGGATATGGACGAGGCGAATGGCTCGTACCTAATTTTTTGAGCCCATTTCTGAAGGGATGAGGGTTGTCTAGGTCCTAAAGTGAGGGATTGGATTGCCTCTATTCATTTCCAATTAAATAATTGGGTGGCGACTCCATGCTCCAGATATGCCCATGGATCATTTGTGCTCCTTGAGTCCCAAAAGAGGTTTTGACACAGTGTCGTTGTCGTCAACACTTTGGCAAGATTAAAGCCCCATTCATAGTGGTGACTTCACTAGGGATATGAGAAGTTGATTTTGGTTGGGATACCAAATTTTTATTTTGAGTCCTTGCACCGCTACACTTTGCACACAATGAGCATAAATTGCCTAAAACTAGCTATGTGGCATTGGCATAAGTAGTTTTTGGCTCCATTTGACCCTTAGATGACTCATGTTAATGTCACCACCTTTGAGCACGTACCATTGAATTGGTATAAAAAGAGAATAGCCTATGAGGGCATCTCTCGCTTGAATGAGTCGAGATCATTGGACCCTTGAGACTTAAGCCCATATAGATAAATTTAGAAATTTCCTATAGAATGAATATCCAAAACCCATGTTGAAATGCATGTACATGGATGTAAATTCCAATTGATTAGAATAATATTGACTCGAACCTCATGAAACCATGAACGAATATCGCATGTCAAATCACCCATAAAAACAAAATGAGGGCATGTGTCGTGCCATGAGATAAAGTTATCATGACATCTAAAGCCATGTTATGATAATCATGAAGAATCCAACTTCAAATTGAATGTTAGAATTATAAGAGAGAATCTGGCATTCCCACATTCCATGATGATGACTTAGGAATGAAGCCAAAAATACTAAGAAAATATACTCAACCTCACGTTTGTTGGAGGAATAAGGTTGGAAAACTGAAAGTCTGTCTATGCCCTTGTATGCATGCATGACATTAATATCTTTGTTTTGCACATGTACATGCATGATGCATGGCATTAATACCTTTGTTGGAGGAATAAGGTTGGAAAACTGAAAGTCTATCTATGCCCTTGTATGCATGCATGACATTAATATCTTTGTTTTGCACATGTACATGCATGATGCATGGCATTAATACCTTTGTTTTACAGCTATCATAGCTTGGGTTAGACAAGGTGGCCGTTTCAAAAGACAATAGCAACTGGTTCCTCTTTGAAAAGACACTCAGTGACGAAACACATATGAGTGTTGAGTAAAATGAAAAGCCCAAAGAGAGCCTTTGAATGGAAAAAAGTATGAAAAGCCAAAGAATGAAAAACCTAAAAAACTAACAACCAAATAAAAAAATCACAGAAACCAATCTACAAAGAATCAGACAACGAATCATAAACCATTACGAAGCTCCAGATGTCTAGTTTTTGTAGAAATTTATAGATCGTGATAGAAGTTCTGTACAACAAGTTATGGTCGATTAAACATACCTAAATAGAAATCACTATTCACTAGCGATACTATTCACCATGGCTTGCATTGTTTCTCCCAGGTACTGTTCATCTGAATCCCACATTGATTTTTTATCAAATTTTCACTCCAAGGAAAGCCTATAAAAGCACACCTTTGGCATACTTCTGAAAGCATTCAGAAATCCTCTCTCTCTCTCTCTCTAGGACACACTTGTGAGAATTCTAAGGAGTACTTTCTAGTTAAATATTTTTCGGGTGTTTTATATTGCTCTAAACCCAGAAAGGGTACATCTTAAGAGCAGTTTTTTCTTCTCCCTCCTACTCTCTTCTTTATTTTTCTTGCTTAAAATTATGCATGTTTAGGTTTATTTTTGTTTAGAATAAGCATGTATATGGTCTTATTTGATGCTTAGAAGCATGTTTAGGGTTTATACGAATTATTTAACCCTTATTTGTTTTACAAGATGGATAAGCATGTTAAGGTAAGTATGCTTTCCCTTCCTTATTTAGCATCATGTTAGAAGTTTATTTTCTTTTTGAATGCTTAGAAATATGCTTAAGAGCACATGTCTTAGAATCATGCTTAAAAGCATATGATTGGAATGATAAGTAGCAATTAAACTTATGTTGAGGGATTCTAGGAAATAGCATAGAATTAGGTATGAATTACCTTGATTGGATGAAATTGTCATGTTTGCTTTGATTGATTAAATTAGGCTAGAATAGTCACGTTTTGCTATGATTGATTGAAATAGGCTAGAATTGTCATGTCTAGGCAAGAATTGCCATGTTTAAGATTTGCCATTGAATTATGCTAGAATAGCTATGAGTAGGTAGAATTACGATAATAAAATTATCAAATCTAGGTAGAATTGCCATGATTTTAGTTTATGGCTTTAGCTAGACTTTTTATTGATTGATATGAACGAATGTATGAATATGTCATGCTTAGAAATATAATTGAATAATTGTATGATGCCATAAAATGATGGTGGACTCACATTGATGGTGAGGGACCATCACTTAGAATAATTGAATGTATGGATGAATGCATGCCGTGAAGAGGCTTGATAAGCATTGAATAGACTCACATATGATGGTGAGAAATTTCTTATTTATCGTGCCTCAAATTGATTTGATTAGATTCAATGTTTGATGTGCACGAATATGCCTTGATACGAATGAATGAACGCAATATATGAAGTGTTTAGAAGTAGAATTTACTTTATTATTGAATAACAATTGATGTAATCCTATCTTCTATCCCCACTGTTTGAAATGATATGTAATTCTATTCTCCTCACCTCTTTCTTTCTATGAATATATAATTATTTCGAATGAAATCACCTTACATGTCTTTAAGAAGATAAAATTAGAAATGTTTGCATACGAACAACTTAAGTGGACTATATAAAAAGTATAACTATTCCTATTCGGTATTTCCTAGTGGAGGTCGAATTTATATCTGAGTGGGTCAAAGGCTCGTACCTAACTTTTCAAACCCATCTTTGAGGGAATAAGGGCAGTCTAGGTCCCAAAGCGAGGAATCAGATTGCCATCATCCATTTTCCCAATAGAAAATTGAGTGGCTACTTCATTCTCCAGACATGCCCATGGCTTGTTTGTGTTCCTTTAATTCTCACAAGAGGCTCTGTTATAATGTCGTGGTTGCCAATGCTTTGATAGGATGAAAGCCCCATTCATAATGCCTGAATCATACAAGTCTTCAAATGTTTTGATTGGAAGCCCGCAAGCCTATCTCTAATGAAAGTATAGGCCCTATTGGTCACCATACGGACCTGGTCCTTCTCTGTGGGCCTCATGGTCATCTTGTTGCTTTAGCCCTCTAACGAACTAAGTATTCTAAAAATGTATCGTTAGGCTTTTGATGTGTCATCTCTAAATCCTTCAAGGTTACCCCCAATTGGGTATTGTGGCGATATTACTACACAAAATGCTCAGATAGTTACTCCCAATCTTCTCAAACTCTTTTGAGAAGGTCATGATAGCATACTACCTTATCATCTTCCAAGGATAGCATCAAGTACTTCAAAATATACTCTTTTGACAAAGGACTGATGGCCATGATAGCAGCATACTGTCTCAAGTGCATCTTCAGATTGCCTACTCCATTGAACTTGGGCAAGTCTAGCATGCAAAACATTGGTTGTAAATTATTTGACCGATTCGGGTTCATCTCAAAAGACTGGGCTCTTCCCTCATCTTTGCCATGGCTAGTTGCACCATTATTACCACCATGTCCACTTGGAGGTGGCTGATTTGCTTGGTTGGGCCCATTTTGCATAGCTTCTCCAAGTTAGCCTATCTGTTATTAAAGTGTGGTGATGTTAGCCTGCATTTGAGTCATGTCAACGTTCTTATTTAGTGCAGCCATTTCGATAGCTGGTTCCTCTTATCTTGTTAAATCACTACCTCATTTAACCCAAGATATGATGGCTGCAAAACAAAGTTGCTAATGCATGCATGCGAATACATGCTCATACAAAGGCATAGACATACTTTCAGCCTTCCAACCTTATCTCTCCCATACACGTGAGGTCGAGTCTCTTTCCTAGGATTTTGTCTTCATTCCCAAGTCATCATCATGGGATGTGAGAATGCGGAATTCTCTCTCCTAATTCTAGCATTTGAGTTGATGTTGAATTTTCTATGATTATCATAACATGGCTCCAAATGTCATGATAATCTTAACTCATAGCATATGCCCCCATTTTGTTGTTATGAATGATTTGACATGTGGCATTCGTTCATGGTTCTATAAGGTAAGTTAATATTATTCTAATCAAATGGAAGGCGAAAAGGCCTTATATGGGCCTTTAACCACCGGTCGATAGTCAAACCACCAGGCAGCTATTGACTGATCGTCAGGCGGCAGTCAGATAGTCGGGTGACTATTTAACAGCCGATCGGCTATCCTTTTAATAAGGGGCAAATTGGTAAAAGGTCGAAAGAAAAAAAGAATAGAGAAAAGAAAGAAAAGAGAAAAAACAAGAGGGAAAATGAGGGAAGGAAAAAAAGAAAGAAAAGAAAGAAGAGAGAGAAAAGAGAGAAAAGAAATAAGAGAGAGAAAGAAGGGAAAGAAAAAGAAGGAAAAAAAGTAAGAAAGAAAAAGAAAAGAAAAACTCTACATTGTCCTTAAGACTGAAGGAATTTTTGAACGAATCGATGACAAAGCACCCGACTATGGCAATGGCTTAGCAACTCACAAGAAAAGAAGAGTAACATCAATCAATAGAATCTTCGACAGGAGTCACATTGAAGAATTCCTCTAAGTACTAGAAAGCAGTTTGTTGAAAAATACACCAAGCAAAGTAAGAACTTTGAGTTTATTTGAAATCATCAAGAGATGTTAGATATTTTGCAAGAATTTGCAAGGACGATGGAAAGGTCCTTAGTGAGTCGAAGAATCAACAAGCATGATAAGAGTTCCCTAGTGAAGGGTCATATGACTATAAAACCTGAAGAGATCAAGAATGAAGAAATCTAAAGAGATCAAGAATTTTCCCAGCGGACCAAAAGGAATCGAGAATAGAATCAAGAATACTTGGGCATGAAACCCATTGCATATAAAGACTAAAGAAGAAGCATGAAGAATACTCAAAAGAACCCAGCGAATGCAAAGCATGAAGAGATCGAATAAGGTATGAAGAATACTTAGCCGAAGGCAAGAAGAATGAGAAGGTCAAAAGATCGCGAAGTAGTGCATGATAGAAGGAAAGCCTAAGAAGTAAGTACACTTAAAGGTGTTTTAAGCCCTTAGAATAGGCACAAGCCTTAAGAAGAGGTGCACTGAGGAGCGTTGAAAATGCTAAGAAGTAGGTACAAGAGTGTTTGAAGCCCTTAGAATAGGTGCACTGAAGAGTGTTACCAAACCCTAGGAAGTAGGTGCATTGAAGAGTGTTAGAAACCCTAAGATGTACGTGCACTGAAGATTGTTTTATCATAGCATCATAAGGATGCTTTCTATCCATTAAATGGGCACATCCGCCCTTGAATAGGAACATACGCCCTTAGATGGGCACACTAGCCCTTGAATGGGCACATCCGCCCTTAGATGGGTACACTAGCCCTTGAATGGGCACATCTACTCGACTATTAACCAACGGTCACCTGGCTATCAAATAGTCGCCCAACAGTTTCCCAATAGTCGCCTGATTGTCAGACAATTGCTCGACTGTTTGTATTTTAAAAAATTTGTGTTAAGGACCTTTCTTTTTCATTTTTCTACTTGCTTTTTCAATCCAACCTGTTTCCTATATAAACCCCCCTCCTCTTCACTTTCTAGGACACATCAACATCCAGAAATCCTCTTTTCTCCCTCTTGAAGGCACACTTGAGAATTCGAGAAGTCTTTTCCAGTTTAAAGTTTTTTTTCGAGCGTCTTATATTACTCTAATCTCATAAAAGGTACGTTCTAAGAGCAAATTTTCCTTCTTCCTCTTATTTTCTTTTTTATTTTTCTTGCTTAAAATTAAACATGTTTAGGTTAGTTTATGCTTAGAATGAGCATGATTAGGATTTATTTTGATGTTTAGAAGCATGCTAGGGTTATTAGGAATTGTTCTAACCCTTGTTTGTTTGGTGAGATGGATAACCATGTCAAGGTAAGTTTGCTTTCCCTCATTTATCTAGAATCATGACTAGAGGTTTAATTTCTATAAGAATGCTTATAAACATGATTAGTGTTAATCCTAAGGCTACATGATAATTTTGATGATGACAATACACATTGATTCATTGAGGTATTACTAATATGTTTATTTATGCGCAAGAATAAGATCAATGAAATATTTATAGAATCAAGAAGAGGCTTATTAAAATGAAGTGTTGAAGCTAAGGAGAAGATTATATGTTAAAGGCACCAAAGTTCATTTAACAAGGTTTGATTCAACGAATGTGACACGTGAGTAATGTTCAATCAACTGGCCATATATTTCTCTATAAATGTCCAAATGATGTGATTCTTTAGCCTTTAGAAAACTTACTCAATTACTAACATTTTATATTTTTTAAAGAAATAAATTTCAAGTGAAATGTAGTCCAAATCATCATGCAAGTTAAACGACAAACAAAATCTACTAACATGAGCACCGAATAGTCTTTTGTCCATATCTTGAGCTAGAGATATCCAAATGACTTGATTATTAAGGCGTTGAAAACATGATTTAATGGAGCACATTTCATATCCTTTGAAGAAATTCAAATTTAAAATGGAAGGCTGACATAATCATCATGCAATTCAATAGACTAACACAAGGAAGAAAAATCTGTTAACATGAGCACTGAATGGTCTTTTGTCCATATCTTGAGCTAGAGATATCCAAATGACTTGATTCTTGAGGCGTTGAAAACATGATTTAATGGAGCACATTTCATATCCTTTGAAGAAATTCAAATTTAAAATGGAAGGCTGACATAATCATCATGCAATTCAGTAGACTAACACAAGGAAGAAAAATCTGTTAACATGAGCACTGAATGGTCTTTTGTCCATATCTTGAGATAGAGATATCCAAATGACTTGATTCTTGAGGCGTTGAAAACATGATTTAATGGAGCACATTTCATATCCTTTGAAGAAATTCAAATTTAAAATGGAAGGCTAACATAATCATCATGCAATTCAATAGACTAACACAAGGAAGAACTGTTAACATGAGCACTGAATGGTCTTTTGTCCATATCTTGAGCTAGAGATATCCAAATGACTTGATTCTTGAGGCTTTCGAAAGCTTATTCAAATATGCCCATCTTTTATATTTTAAATATTTTAAATTTTAAATGGACCATTAACAAAAATGGCCGAAAATTTAGAGTTGGTGTCTTCACTTGAATAAGTTCATCTCATTTGCCAATAAAAGGAGCTCTTCTCCCATGCATTCAACAAGAATCTATCAAGCAACAAATAAGAGAATATCAAGTTTAGAGAGCTTTTACATTCTTTACCTACTCTTTAAAAAGAGTTGCATTTTTATTGTAAATAATTTTCTTTGTTTTTGTATTTTGGTGAGAGTGAGATCACTCTTATAAAGGATAATAGTTATCCTTGACAAACTCTTGGTGTGCTGATAAACGCATGAAAGTGCACTGTTAAGCATAAATAATTAATGTTAATTGGTCAATATTATAAAACTTTTATAATATTTTAGCATAATTATTTTGCTTATGCCTTTTTTATATTTGTTTCATTTCTTTTGCATTTTCTTTAGTCTTTATCTTGAAATAAAGTTTTGTCCCTAAATTGTGACTAATGGAAATCATTTTGCAGGATTATAAAACGGACATAACTCTCAATCTATGGATCAAAATGAAGAGATTCTTAAACCTGGAGCAACATGACTCAATCTTACACAAAGTTGAAGAACAATCAAAAGCCCAAATCCAACATTTGATGGGCCGAAATTGAGACACAAGAAAACCAAATTGTAGTTGTTGCTCAGCCCAACCCATGTCCAGTATTTGGGCCATATCTCAGCCAATACTTGTCCAAATTGCTTGAATCCAGTGGCCATGGAAAGCTAAGACATAATTCTACAACTTTCATGTTTACCAGAAAGCCCAATTCGATCAGTTTAGTGGTCAAAAATCTGCTACAAGTTGGTGGAATGTTTGGTGGCCGAAAATGTGGAAGGTTTGGTGGAAAGTTGACCCATGTTCGGTATTTGGACCATATCTCAGAGAATACTTGTCCAAATTGCATGAATCCAGTGGCTATGGAAAGCTGAGACAAAATGCTACAATTTCATGTTTACCACAAAGCTCAATTCAATCAATTTGAAAGTGAAAAACGTGCTGCAAGTTGATAAAAAGTTTGGTAGACGAAAATGTGGAAGAATTGGTAGAAAGTTTGGTATAATAGTTCCATTTCATCACCTATATAAGGACAACTTGAGGAGTTGAATGGAGGAGGCTGAGAATTTCATTATATCATTGTGTATTACAATTCTCTCTTGTATTTCTCTTTACAAATGATGGGAATGAATTGTAAGGTAGGCTAGAACTCTTGGTAAGGCTAGAGATGAAATTATATGTGTAGTTTGTCTACTTCTCTACTTTGATTCTTCCTCAAGGGCTATAAAGTATGTATGTTTGTTATGTTTTAAACTCTTTCTCATCTTGTGATTTCTTTTTAAATCCAGAAATTATACTTCTCAATTTCATATAAATTCAGTCATGCTTTCTTTATGTGATTCGTGTTGAATTATAATTGTTACTGGTAGTTTCGTTTTATGAGTTAATCTTTTACTGCAATATTGTCATGTGATATATTGTCGCTCTTGGATAACTTGTAAGGATGAATGTTGTTGATAAATATTACTTGTAAAGAGTTTATGCATATCAAATACATGTGTTTATTAATTGTGCTATACTATATATATTTTCCGATTGATTGTTTGGGATGTGAAACTTTCAATTGAGTTATAATTGTTGAATCGAAGTGGGGATTAGATTTACAAAACATATAAATGATTCTCGATGCCTTACCTCTTAATTACCATCGATTGTTTTCAATTATTAAATATTGTAATATCTTTAGAACCAATCACTTTAAAGTTAAATTTTACATCTTTGTTATCTTTTTAATATTTTTGTTTTACCAACCTATTTTGTCGAAAGCCTCCTTGTGGATACGACACCTCAACTTATACTACAATAACCGCGGTATATTTTGGGCGTAATCAAAATTTGGCGCCGTTGCCGGGGAGGTAAAATAGGCGAAAGACGGTTTGTATTTTTCATTTCTTTTTCTTTTTTTTTTCTTCTTTGGCCTAACTTGGCCTAATTTGCCTAATTTACCTAACTTTGACTAATTTCCTAACTATACCTAACCTTATTTCTTTTACTTGTTAAAGGTTGGCTTTGCCGCCTTATTTTATTTTATTTTACTTGTTAAAGGACGGCTTTGCTGCCTTATTTTATTTTATTTTACTTGTTAAAGGATGGCTTTGCTGCCTTATTTTTTTTTTCTTGTTAAAGGACAGCTCTGCTGCCTTATTTTTTTTTTTTTTTACTTGTTAAAGGTTGGCTTTGCCACCTTGTTTATTTTATTTTATATTCTGCATATACTTATCAAAGGTTGGCTTTGCCACCTTGTTTATTTTATTTTATTTTTTCTATATATACTTGTCAAAGGTCGGCTTTGCCGCCTTGTTTCTTTTAATTTTTCTTTTTCTCTTATTCTCTCTAATTTTTTTTCTTATTGCTTTTTGATCTTATTTGAGAACTTTCTTGTGTGTAAAAAAAAAAAAGAGAGAAAAATAAATTGTGAGGATGTATGAAGCAATCTAGAGACAAACGAGGGAGATTTATGAAAAAATCATAATTAGAACCACAACAAGATTTTGCAACCGAAGATAATCCAAATCTGAGTTCATCTTCATCTTCTAATTCTGATACAATGAGTCAACATGAGGATAGCGCCGTTAAAACTCTAAAAGATTACTTACATCCTACCCGCACAACCACACCATCATGTATCATATTTCCACCCAACATACCAAAATTGGACTTCCACCCTGGGATGATACACCTTTTACCAACTTTTCATGGTTTAGATAGTGAAAACCCTTATGTCCATGTAAGGGAATTTGAAGAAGTAGTAGGCACCTTTCATAGCATGCCAATGCCATAGATTCTGTCAGGTTAAAATTTTTCCCTTTCTCCCTAAAAGACAAAGCAAAGAGTTGGCTATACTCTTTGAGGCCGAGATCCATATGAACTTGGGCAGAAATGACCCAAGTATTTTTCAATAAATATTTTCCACAACATAAGACTAACGACCTAAAAAGACAAATTTCCTCTTTCTCCCAAAAAGATAGTGAAACCTTGTACCAAACTTGGGAGAGATTCAAAGAGTTGTTAAACATGTGTCCTCATCATGGGTATGAAAATTGGCGCTTGGTTAGTTACTTCTATGAGGGACTCACAATTAGGGAGCGCCAATTTGTTGAAATGATGTGTAATGGGGAGTTCCTTCAAAAAGACCCTGAGGAAGCCATAGAATTCCTCAAAGACTTAGCTGAAAAAGCCCACACATGGACTGGACCTAGTGCTACAGATAGCACAAATAGGTCACGACCTAGTGGAATTTACCATCTTAGGGAAGAAGACAAACTTAAAGCCCAATTAGAAGTCTTAACTAGGGAATTGGAAGTCTTGAAAACCAAAGATAGGAAGGTCACCCACATGGTTGCTAAGGTTGAATCACAAGATACATGTTTTGTTTGTGGAGAGTTGGAACACTTAGCTCAGGATTGCCCAACTTACAGTGAGATGAGAGAAGTGTACGAGGAACAATGTAACATCTTAGGGATGTACAAAAAGCCTTATTCACCCTATTCTGAAACCTATAATCCAGGTTGGAGAAACCACCCAAACTTTAGTTGGAAATCGAACCCCCAAAACAACAACCAATGGAAGCAGGAACAACAACCATCCAAGTCTTATCAAGCACCTCAATACAATGCACCACAAGTTAGGAATTCCTTACAGGACACCTTACAAGCATTTATGGAGGCCCAAAATAAGACTAACCAAAAATTTGAAACAGTTCTTACACAAGTGGTGGAAGAGAATAAGGAGATCAAAAGTCAAATCACTAAGCTAACTAGCGCTTTGACCATACAAGAGCGAGGTAAGTTTCCATCTCAAACTCAGTCTAATCCAAAAGGGCAACATATGGCACAAGCTTCTACTTCTGACACACAAAATCTTGAAGAGGTAAATGCCATCACTACTCGAAGTGGTAAGATCTTAAATGAGCCTACATTGCCAATCAACACTACCATGGAGAACAAAGATGTTCCCCTACAAAAGGAGGACATTTTTGAGAAAGAACTTGAAAAGAAATTTTCGATCCCAGTGCCTTTTCCCCAAGCTCTCAGATCTAATGGGAAAAACTCAAAAATTCAAGGTGAGATTCTAGAACACTTAAAACAAGTTAAAATTAATCTTCCCTTGTTGCATGTAATTAAACAGGTTCCGGCTTACACCAAAGTTATTAAGGATCTATGCACCATCAAAAGAAAGCACCATGTTAAGAAGACTGCATTCTTGACGGAACAGGTAAGTGCGGTAATTGAACAAAAAGTGCCACCCAAGTACAAAGATCCAGGCTGTCCTACAATTTCCTGCCAGATCGGGACACATGAATTCAGTCAAGCATTGTTAGACTTGGGAGACTGATCAATCAAGAAACCACGGGGAATAGTGGAAGATGTTCTAATACAGATTGATAAATTTTATTACCCTGTTGATTTTCTTGTTTTGGATACTCAGTCTGTAGTCAATATGGAGTCCAAAATCCCTCTTATTTTAGGGAGACCTTTTCTTGCCACTGCTAATACTTTTATTAATTGCAGGAACGGTCTTATGAAGTTATCATTTGGGAATATGACTCTTAAGGTGAATATTTTCCATATTGGAAAACAACCACGAGAGGAGGACGACTGCTACCATTCATACATGATAGGCACACTTATCTCAGAGGAGGCTTATAGAAAAAAGGATTCTGACTCTTTAGAACACCTTCTTAATTCTGATTTTGAAGATTTATTTTATCCTGATGATTCGACTAATGTGTTTGGTGTTTTTGACTCACAGGATAAAAGGACTCGATTTTGGCAACCACGCTTTGAAGAATTGCCTCGTGGAGGAGAGAAGCCAAAACCCTCTAACTTGGAGGCACCAAAAGTTGAACTTTCCCCACTGCCCGAAGGTTTGAAGCACGTATTCTTGGGAGCAGGTGATACCTTTCCTGTTATTATTTCTTCAGAACTTAGTGTTGAACAAGATGAAAAATTGATAAACTTGTTAAAAGAACATAAGTCTGCACTAGGATGGACTATAGCTGATATTAAAGGTATTTCTCCATTAATATGTTCCCATAGAATCCATTTAGAGGAAGGTACCCAACCTCGTAGAGACCCCCAAAGAAGACTTAACCCAACAATGAAAGAAGTGGTAAAGAAAGAAGTCTTAAAACTATTAGATGCGGGTATAATCTATCCAATATCTGATAGTCAATGGGTAAGTCCAACACAGGTAGTGCCTAAGAAATCTGGAGTAACTGTGATTCAAAATGATAAAGGAGTGTCTGTTCCAACTAGGGTAGTAACTGGATGGCGAATGTGCATTGATTATAGGAAATTAAACACAGCCACCCGAAAAGACTACTTTCCATTGCCTTTTATTGACCAAATATTGGAACGTGTAGCTGGTCATCCTTTTTATTGCTTTCTTGATGGGTACTCAGGATATTACCAGATAGAGATAGCTATAGAGGATCAGGATAAGACTACCTTCACATGCCCTTTTGGTACTTATGCTTTTCGTAGGATGCCATTTGGATTATGCAATGCACCAGCTACTTTTCAACGTTGTATGCTTAGTATTTTCTCAGACATGGTTGAAAAATGCATGGAGGTTTTTATGGATGATTTGACTGTTTTCGGTAACTCTTTTGATTCATGTCTACTTAACTTAAAATCTGTTTTGAGTAGGTGTGAAGAAAAAGGACTTGTGCTTAATTGGGAAAAATGTCATTTCATGGTGTCTTCTGGGATTGTTTTGGGACACATTGTTTCAGAAAGAGGAATGGAGGTTGACAAGGCTAAAATCGAGTTGATCTCTAAATTACCTACACCCAAAACGATAAAAGATGTCCGATCTTTTCTAGGGCATGCTGGTTTTTATAGGAGGTTTATACAAAATTTTTCTTTTATATCTAGACCATTGTGTAACCTCTTATTAAAAGATGCTGAATTTGTATGGACTCAAGCTTGTGAGGAAGCATTTCAGACACTAATTGCCAAACTCACCAGCGCTCCCATTATGCAGTCACCTGATTGGAACCTTCCATTTGAGATTATGTGTGATGCCAGTAACTATGCTGTAGGAGCAGTCCTTGGTCAACGAAGGGAGGGCAAACCCTTTGTAGTTTACTATGCTAGTAGGACCTTGAATGATGCTCAAATGAATTATTCTACTACTGAAAAGGAATTACTAGCTGTTGTTTTTGCTTTGGACAAATTTCGTTCTTATTTAATTGGTTCATCTATCACTGTGATCACTGACCATGCAGCTCTTAAGTACCTTTTTTCTAAGAAGGATGCTAAGGCCCGTCTAATTAGGTGGATTCTTCTTTTGCAGGAATTTGATCTAACCATTAAGGACAAGAAGGGTGTTGAAAATGTTGTAGCAGATCATTTATCTCGTCTTGAGTTCAATGATTCCACCAATGTTCAACCCATTCAAGATGATTTCCCAGATGAACATCTTTTCACTGTAAGCCAGGTACCTTGGTATGCACATATTGTAAATTACTTGGTTTGTGGAGAAGTTCCATCTAACTGGAGTGTACAAGATAAGCGTAAGTTCTTGGTTGAGGTACGTAATTTTTATTGGGATGATCCTTATCTTTTCAAATATTGCGCTGATCAAATTATGCGGCGTTGCATTCCTGACAATGAAATTGCTAGTGTCTTAAACTTTTGTCATAGTGCCGCTTGTGGTGGTCATTTCTCAATTAAAAAGACTTCCGCAAAAGTTTTACAGTGTGGACTCTATTAGCCTACTTTGTTCAAAGATACTAACAATTTTTGTCGTTTGTGTGAAAAATGTCAAAAGTTGGGTGCTTTATCTCGCCATCATATGATGCCTCTTAGCCCTATTCTTGTTATTGAGATATTTGACTGTTGGGGTATTGACTTTATGGGACCTTTTCCTCCATCTTTTGGTTATCTTTATATTCTTCTAGCTGTTGATTATGTGTCCAAATGGGTGGAGGCTATGGCTTGTCGTACTAATGATAACACAACCGTGGTAAAATTCTTAAAAGAAAACGTGTTGTCTAGGTATGGTACGCCACGTGTCATCATCAGTGACCAAGGGACACATTTTTGTAACCGTTCTTTTGAAGCTTTGATGCGCAGGTATGGTGTTCTTCATAAGATTTCCACCGCATACCATCCACAGACAAATGGGGAAGGTGAACTCGCAAATAGGGAGGTCAAGCAGATTCTAGAAAAGACTGTTAATCCGAATCGCAAAGACTGGTCTTTACACCTTTCTGATGCATTATGGGCTTACCGCACTGCTTATAAAACTATTCTAGGGATGTCTCCTTATCGCCTTGTCTATGGAAAAGCTTGTCATTTACCTGTTGAGCTAGAACATAAAGCTTATTGGGCTGTCAAAGCCCTTAACTTTGATTTGAGTGTTGCAGGTCTTCAAAGAAAGTTACAATTGTCTGAAATAGAAGAATTGCGGAATGATGCCTATGACAACTCCAAGATTTACAAGGCTAAGATGAAAGCGGCTCACGACAAACAAATCTTGAGGAAAAACTTTGAGCTAAATCAACGAGTTTATCTTTATGATTCTCGATTGCATTTACACCCTGAAAGTTGAGATCTCGATGGACTGGACCATTTGTCGTAAAGCACGTTTTTCCCAATGGAGCGGTGGAGATTGAGGACCCCACTGATGGGCGAATTTTCAAAGTTAATGGGCAACGGTTGAAAAATTATGTGGAAAGGGAAAGTCAGTTTATGTGTCTCGAGGAGATCTCTCTTGAGCCTCCTGTCTATCCTAATTAATCAGGTTCTATCTGTGTCATCTATCTATACCATATCTTGACTTTTGTACCATATCTTGATTTTATTTTTGTTTTTATTATTTGGTTGTCCTTGCTTTTATTATTTTTCTACCCCATATCTTGACTTTGTCTTTGTTTCTATCATCTATTTGTACCATATCTTGACTTTATTTTTGCTTTCTTTATCTCATTGTCTTGCTTTTATTATATGTTTGTCCTATAATTTTTACTTTATTTTCTGTTTTTGCTTTTATTTTCTTTTGCGTGTTTTATTTTACTTCCCGGTTAAGTGACGGATACGGTACTCCGTGACTAATTAAGTCGGTTTTTCAGTTCCCTAAAAACTGTAACCCAAACAAAAATCGTGCATTCTTTTACCTTTCAAAATGGATACGATTCTTTCAAACCTTCGTAGACATTTTCCTTTTCTTCCTCCAAATGCATTACTCAAAATTTACAAAGCACGGTTTGAGAGGCTAAAATTATTGATGCTTATGGGTTTACCTATTGATGTACGATGGTTAATTGAAGCCAAAGTCCGATTATCTGGTGAATGTTCAAAAAATCTTGTTTCTTTTATGCTCGGTTTGGGTAAAAGCTCTTATTCAAAAAAACGGAGAGCAAATAAATTACAAGTTTGTCACAAATGTGCACGATGGACCTGTAACAAGCGATGTCGCTCTTTAGGATATGTGTCTGTAAATCGAGAAGATAAGATTCAGTTCATTAAGGATGGACTGAGTAAAGAGTCTCTAGATAACTTGTTGACTCTTGAGACGCATTCTTGTGGACTTGTGCATCGAGAGATTTTAAGATTATGAACACAATTTTGAGAAGAGCGAGAACGCTATAGTCTCGGGAATCTGACTCAAAACGACCCTGTTTGCCAATTTATAAGAAAATTGGATGGGAAGCACATCCCCAACTCATAGAAGGTGTTTAAGCCGTTACTGGACGTAAAACCAGAGGAAGATGTGAGCCACAATCACAACTACCTGTACATATGCATGCTTGCCGTATTTTTGAATGCCTACTTTTATTTTATTTTATTTATTTTTATCTTTCACGTTTTTCAAATAAACAGTTGAGCTACCTATATAGATGTCATTATTGTAATACCTTTTTGGATTCTATAAATACATCTCATGTTCTTCATTTGTATATACTTAGTAAGTTGTATCAAAATGGAGGGAACCTCAGCTCGTCGATTCAAAAATATTTGTGTATTTTGTGGATCTCAGCCTGGTAAGAATATAGCTTTTATGGAAGCAGCTCATAATCTTGGTAAGGTTTTAGCTGAGAGAAAACTTCATTTAGTTTATGGGGGAGGTAATCGTGGGTTAATGGGGTGTGTGTCAACAACTGCATACTCAAGAGGAAGTCAAGTTTTAGGCATTATCCCTAAACCTTTAGTTAACATCACTGGGAAAACAGTTGGAGAGGAATTACAGGTATCATCCATGCATGAACGCATAGCTCGTATGATTGTAAATGCAGATGCCTTTATTGCTTTACCAGGAGGTTTTGGAACAATGGAAGAAATCTTTCAAGTTGTCTCTTGGGCCCAACTCAATATCCACCAGAAACCCATAGGTTTGTTGAATGTCAATAATTTCTTTGATTGTTTATTGTGTTTTGTTAATCAAGCTGTGGAGCAGAGATTTATCTCACAATCAGCACAACGGATCCTTGTTTCTGCCTCAACTGCCGAGGAACTAATTGATAAATTGCAAGCTTTTGTTTCTGAACTTGACCCTGAAGTATCTCAAATTGACTGGTTTGTGGGGAATGAGCAATAAGAGCAAATTGGATCTGTCACTTCGTTTGTAACTTTTCTTACTCCTGGCTTTGTTCACAACATTTTTCTTTTGATTCAGTGTCTTTCAGGTTTGTTTGTTTCTCTTGAATAAATAAAGCTTCAGGTGATGTCTCTTATACTTTCTCTTTCTATATTTAAACATTGAGGATAATGTTTCGATCTTGTTGGGGGTAGATAGTAGACATATGTCATATTTTGCATTGTATTATAAAAAAAAAAAATCTATTGGTCTAAGAATGGCGGAGTAAAGAGTTCATTATCTCTTGAGACGCATTCTGGATCTATTAGATCAAGAATGGCAGAGTAAGGAGGACAGTTTTGACCTTTTGATAACGCATTCTAACTAGTTGATTTGTTTTTATTTTTAAGTTGTATTTCTTGCACAGCTATTTATTGCATGTGTTCTCGGTAATTCTTGTGTAAATGAGTTTGTTTGTCTATCTAGGTATGATTTCAAAATTGTTGATTTGAGTCATCTTTTCTATTTAGGTTATCAAAGACTGATTTCTGAAATTATTTTGAGTACAATGATAAGCCTTGTGGTAAGATGGATGATTCAACGTATATAGCCAAGAGAATTCCCATGTTTAAGTTTACATTTTTTTAATCTCACATATCTTTTGTGAGTGAGTGGAGAGGTTGAGAAAACAGCTTATAAACTTTTATTGATCCTTTGAATTGATTAATCTTTGTTTAGAGTGTCATTTCTCAGATTGAGGGATTATTTGATTGTTCAGCTAAAGGACGATTCAAAATGAAATTTCAATTCTTGTAAAAAAAAAAAGAACAAAAGAAAAAAAAACAAAGGAAAAAAAAGTTAAAAAAAAAGTAAGTTCGATTCAATAATGTCTCATTCAAGTTTAGAAGACATTAAAAAAAAAAAAAGAGAGAAGTCAGTTCAATTCAATAATGTCTTCATTCAAGCTTAGAAGACATAAGTTTTATGAAGCAGTCTTGCTCATCAAGCTCTATTTATTTTTGTTCATTTAAGATGAATGAAGTCCTAAAGCTGGTATGTTGTAAGAATGGTATTCTAAACAGTTGATTTTCCTATCTTTGGATCAATGTTAGTTTGTCTGTCTGTCCTTAAATGTGACCTTTTCTTGAGTGCTTATCTGTTTTCCAACTCCATGAGAAAGATCTTAGCCTTTTTAAACAGTTATTTACCCGTGAGGATATGGAGTTGAGGCTTTTACATGGAGTAATTTTCAAGGCTATATGTGTTGTGGTTCGTGGTAAGAAGGTTTTGGCTTGATTCACATGTACTCAGTTTTGGAAGTTATGATTGAAATAACCTTTATAGCAATCGTGATCTTGAATTGACATTTTGTTTGAAATGCTGAAGTAGTTCTTCATATTTCATTGACGCTTGAATTGCTAGGGACTAGCAATAAGCGGGCAGGGGATTGTGATAAACGCATGAAAGTGCACTGTTAAGCATAAATAATTAATGTTAATGGTCAATATTATAAAACTTTTATGATATTTTAGCATAATTATTTTGCTTATCCCTTTTTTATATTTGTTTCATTTCTTTTGCATTTTCTTTAGTCTTTATCTTGAAATAAAGTGTTGTCCCTAAATTGTGACTAATGGAAATCATTTTGCAGGATTATAAAATGGACATAACTCTCAATCTATGGATCAAAATGAAGAGATTCTTAAACCTGGAGCAACATGACTCAATCTTACACAAAGTTGAAGAACAATCAAAAGCCCAAATCCAACATTTGATGGGCCGAAATTGAGACACAAGAAAACCAAATTGTAGTTGTTGCTCAGCCCAACCCATGTCCGGTATTTGGGCCATATCTCAGCCAATACTTGTCCAAATTGCTTGAATCCAGTGGCCATGGAAAGCTAAGACATAATGCTACAACTTTCATGTTTACCAGAAAGCCCAATTCGATCAGTTTGGTGGTCAAAAATCTGCTACAAGTTGGTGGAATGTTTGGTGGCCGAAAATGTGGAAGGTTTGGTGGAAAGTTGACCCATGTTCGGTATTTGGACCATATCTCAGAGAATACTTGTCCAAATTGCATGAATCTAGTGGCTATGGAAAGCTGAGACAAAATACTACAACTTTCATGTTTACCACAAAGCTCAATTCAATCAATTTGAAAGTCAAAAACGTGCTGCAAGTTGATAAAAAGTTTGGTAGACGAAAATGTGGAAGAATTGGTAGAAAGTTTGGTATAATAGTTCCATTTCATCACCTATATAAGGACAACTTGAGGAGTTGAATGGAGGAGGCTGAGAATTTCATTATATCATTGTGTATTATAATTCTCTCTTGTATTTCTCTTTACAAATGATGGGAATGAATTGTAAGGTAGGCTAGAACTCTTGGTAAGGCTAGAGATGAAATTATATGTGTAGTTTGTCTACTTCTCCACTTTGATTCTTCCTCAAGGGCTATAAAGTATGTATGTTTGTTATGTTTTAAACTCTTTCTCATCTTGTGATTTCTTTTTAAATCCAGAAATTATACTTCTCAATTTCATATAAATTCAGTCATGCTTTCTTTATGTGATTCGTGTTGAATTATAATTGTTACTGGTAGTTTCGTTTTATGAGTTAATCTTTTACTGCAATATTGTCATGTGATATATTGTCGCTCTTGGATAACTTGTAAGGATGAATGTTGTTGATAAATATTACTTGTAAAGAGTTTATGCATATCAAATACATGTGTTTATTAATTGTGCTATACTATACATATTTTCCGATTGATTGTTTGGGATGTGAAACTTTCAATTGAGTTATAATTGTTGAATCAAAGTGGGGATTAGATTTACAAAACATATAAATGATTCTCGATGCCTTACCTCTTAATTACCATCGATTGTTTTCAATTATTAAATATTGTAATATCTTTAGAACCAATCACTTTAAAGTTAAATTTTACATCTTTGTTATCTTTTTAATATTTTTGTTTTACCAACCTATTTTGTCGAAAGCCTCCTTGTGGATACGACACCTCAACTTATACTACAATAACCGCGGTATATTTTGGGCGTAATCATGTGCTATTATCAAGAGTTAAACAACTGAGAGAACTCTTGATGTAGTGTTATCAAGAGTTGAAGGAAGAAGACTTGGTGAGGTTGTTCATCAGGCAAGTTGTAAAGAATTCTACAACTTAGTGGAAAGCCTACCTTGTCGAGAAGCTAGGAGCCCGTGGACATAGGCAAGGTTTGCTGAACCATGTAAATTGCGTTTGCACTCTCTCTCTCCCTATCCACTTTAAATTCACTTGCACTTGTGTTTGTTAATTATTTTTAATCTCTTGATTGCTTCTTAGATAACTTCTAATTTGATCTTCATCATCTTTATTCTCAAAGAAAGAGTGAACTAATTTTGAGCTTTCAAGAAAAGTTTTATAAATCTATTTTTATAAATAAAAACCCAATTCACCCCCCCCCCCCCCCCCTCTCAGGTTGCCATACCTAGGTCAACACTTAGGAGCACATGATTAGAATTATGCTTGAAAAACTTATAATTGCTTTGATGTATGCTAGAAAATAGCATAGAATATGTGAGAATTACCATATTGCCCCTTTGAATGCTTGGTTTGGGACTAGAATAGTTTTGTTTGATTTTGACTATTTGAATTAAGCTAGAAATGCCATGTTTGGGCTAGAATATGCCATGATGACCATACTTAGGGTAGAAATGCCATGATCCCTAATGAATTGATATGAATTATGCTAGAATAGCAATTTCTATGATAGAATTATCGAATCTAGGTCGAAATGCCATGATATAAGATTATAGCCTTGTATTTAATTTTAATTAATTGATTTATTCTTGAATATATCATGTTAAAAAGTCTAATTGTATGATACTATGAAATGATGGTGGACTCAAATTGATGATGAGGGACCATTGCTTAGAATAAATGCCTAATTGAATGTATGAATATACTTATAGAGGTTTGACAGATGTTGAATAGATTCACATTTGGTGGTGAAGAATTCATCATCCACTTGGTCTCGAATGGACCATTGGTACTTAACATTTATATAATTTATTATTAAAGAACAAACCGATGTAAAACTCTTCCCATTTCCCTATGTATGATAGAAATGTAACTCTATTCTCCTTTCTTTTTCTATGGATAAATATATAATTGTTATTTGATTGAATAATCAGGTCACATGTGTAATGAAGATTAAATGGAATGTGTGCATAAAATGAACAACTTAAGTGGACTATGTAACAGCATGAGCTATTTTAATTTAATATACCTTAGTGGAGGTCAAATTTTGATCCAGGCGAGGGGAATGGCTCAAACCTAACTTCCCAAACCCATCTTTGAAGGGATGAGGGTAGTTTAGGTCCTAAAGCGAAGGATCGGATTGCCCCCATTCATTCCCAATTGAAGAATTGGGTGGCGACTACTTCTTCATATGTGCCAATGACTCATTTGTGTTCTCTTAAGTCTCGAAAGAGGCTTTGACATAGAGTCGTGGTAGCAAACACTCTGGCGAGATGAAAACCCTGTTCACACACATGCAATTGCACCAGAAGCGGGTTGCTCGAGCTTTTAATAAGAAAATAAAGATGCTCTCATAACTAGATAAATGACAACCAAGTATGGCAGAGAATTCCTCATATAAGGGGCAAAGCTCTTGCCCGTTAAGCGAAAGACATGATCATGAGAATCCCAAAAGGTCGTGCACTCCTTTAGAAAAGGAACGACGAGTTTCACATGTCGAAAGAACTTCAAATTGTAAAGATTGTTGGATTCAAGCTGCTTCAAGTCATCGTCTTTTAAAATCTTCAAGAAAGGCTGAAAGGCCTTGAGAGAGGCCTCATACATGTTGAAAAGCATGAAGAGGCATTAAGAAGCATGAAAAAAAACTTAAGAAACAAGGGTGGAAGTGTTGGAAAGTGTGAAAAACAGTGGAGAGAAGGAGCTCCTTTTATAATACAAGGAAAAAGCAGAAAAAGGCAAGAGAAGGAAGGTCCACTGATAGGTAGTGGAAGGACTATCGATTGACTGCACTGGACAGCCAGCCAGTGGTGGTCAGGGCAAAGGGCCCTATAACTTCTTTTTTTGACATTCGGTTTGCGTATCGATAAGCAGTTTGGGTGCGCTACTTCCAGATTTTGTAATTTTGTTTGTGTAGAAACAAATTTGAACAAATTTGAATGTAAATTAGTCAAAATACGCATAGTTTAAGAAATAATACGTGAAATTGAAATAGAAACTTTGCACTAAGGTCTTTGAAATTTGTTCACATAACTTATTGCTTTGATTGTACATCTTGAAAATTCAAAACCATAAAAGTTCATGCATGGAAACTAAATGAACGAAAGAAAAAGATCAACATGAAGAAAACTGATGATGGCAGTCCTCACTCATCACCATCATTATCATCATCAATAGAGAAGGCATCAACCTAAACCTAAAGTTGCTCGATCTCTCACTCCAAAGGAGCATTCTCCTGACGACTTGTCTAATCCAAGCAAGAAGCATATATAGTTAGAAAAACTATCAAGATAGAAATCATGCATACATGAAGTATAGAGTAGTGCTTTACCTGATACTAGTGAGACATCTATAAGACATGCCCATGAGAAGTAGCTTGCATTTGAAAGACACGCTCGATGAAAGATCGTGGTACTTGCATTGCATTGCATTTTTATGACTAACAAATATTTGAAGAATAATAGGAAACTTGAAGAAGATACAGTCAGAAGATTTACCAGGGTGGTATCATGATGAACAAAAGGAATAGCATGGTCAGATCCTTAATGATCACATGGCTATTGATTTGTCCGTTGGCATCCCACATGTAGACTACATTGCTAGGGTAGGCCTAGAGGTCACCAATCACATGACCAGCTAGAATGGCTAGAGTAGCTGTAGGGACTAGAGGCAGACGTGGTTGCTTAGTAGTAGCAGCAAAAGAGGCGGGCATGCTAGTACTAGAAGAAGAAACCCTCGATCTCTTCTCACGACAGGCGAAAGAGCTACTAGCACAGCTAGAAGAGCTGCAAACAACACTAGAAAGAGGATGAGGAACCTCATCAGCAGATTGACTTGGCCTAGTACACAACACTGTGGCTCGAGCCCACCCAACATAAGAAATTATCGCCACAGGGAACTTGATCTCGCTCAAGTGAATCCCAGCGGTGTAGATGGTCACCTCTGGCTCCATAGCAAAGTTAGCAGAATCTATCATTCAAACTGGTGGAGAAGGAGGAATCTGACAATGGTCTGGAGCTCTAAACCAATCCTAGACTCGATCACCTAAATACTATATAATGTTGTCAACACATGGGAGAAGCATGCAGTAGTTGACATATGGAGCGACGACCCTCATAGCAGCCAACCAACCCTCAATAGGCCCCTACCACTTAGAACAAATCTGCAAAGGATATAAATGTGGTGAGATTATGATATGAATAAGAATAAAATACTAACTACAATGTCTTTTACCTTGTCCAAAGTCATCATGTGAATGTAATCATGAAAGAAATCAAACTAGATCTCTCGAGCTCTGCACGATGTGTAGCCTACCATTTTATCTGTAGGAAAGAAAAGTCATGACAAGTAGAAAATAGGGAAGGCAAAATGCCTAACTCGTAGGCCCACATCTGTTATAAAGAAGACAAAATCAGAAACAGAATTTATACAAGACATGAAGATATAAAAGAAGAGAAATTACCTCCAGCAAAGGAGCGAAGCTTGCAATCACAGTGATGCCTCGATATGAACGATCTAAGCTGAAGTACAATTGGTTGAGAGTAGCACAGCCTCGATCAAAAGTCCTCACTCGATCGAGATCCCCGAAGGCAAGAAGCAGAGTCAAGAACATAGTGTTCAATGCATTGGCAAAAAAAGTCGAACCGAGCAAATACACGATGAAGCTACATGCATACTAATCCACCTTGATCAGAGTCAAATCTAATCTCGTCTTCCAGTATTCGTACAATATAGTGTACCGAATCGTAATGTTGTTCTTGATCTTCACGCCAAGAAGCTGACAGACCAAATTTCCCTAATCCGTCGAGTCTACAATACAAGCACCGATGGGTTAGCCTCCTCACCACATGGAAGGCTGGTCAGAGCGGCAATATCGAATGGTATGATAGTCATCTCACCAATCCAAAGATGAAAAGTATGAGTCATGTCCATCCATCTCTCACATAGAGCAGCCAGTGCTCAACAATCGGTGTGTCGAGAGGCATGTGGAAGAGAAGTGATAAACTCATAGAAGCCGGTAGCAGCATTCCTATTTCTAATAGCCTTATTCTCTATCTCTAAGAACCAACTGTGGACTCTAGAAAATTACCCACACATCTTAATCTCATGGAAGTCTTAAGGCAAGAAGTTGAAGTCTTTACATGAATAGATGCCTAGAAAATTCTTAGAAAATGGAAGACTAACAAATGAAGAAAAATGCTTACCTGGTTGATCATGTGGGAATCCACGTCATAGACAATAATTGGTCTCTTGGAAGAGCTCTTAACGTCAATCTCCAGATCAAATCTCTCTCATTCAAGTCAAGATGGACTGGATGATTTGCCATTAGGAAAGGAAGTCAAGAGAAACACGTAGGAGAAAAGTGGAGGCAAATCGAATGAAAATAAAGAAACGGCGCACGAATGAAGCAGAGGAAGATGAATATGGACCCTTCACCATCGAACGGTTGTTGATGAACACTTAAATATGCATGTTTAATAAGAGTTTAGTTCATCATATTGCATTAATAGTGTCATTAAATTCCTCAACTTAAGCATATTTGTAGCATTTGCATCTTTGGAATTAATTTCTCTTAATTTTGGTTTTGTTACAGGTTCGGTAAAATAGGCATAACTCTGTATTTATAGATCCAAATGGTGCCAATTTTAATGTTTTGGAAAGCCGATTAAATTATCTACAAGATTATATTTCACAAGCTTCATCAAATTCGGGCTCTTAGTGGACCAAAAATGGGCTTGAAGTGAATCCATCTGTAGTTTCGGTCCAACCTGACCATGCCTCAATATATTGACCATATCTCTCAGAATACGTATCCAAATTGTATGAATCAAGATGTTCTAGAAACCTGAGAGAAATATCTACGACTTTCATGAAGACATGTGATTAAAATTCACAATAATTCAAGGTCAAAATCGGTGGTCAAAGTGAGTTCACCTAATTACCCTAATTGTCAAAGTTGGTGCACCTAACATTTGACAACTATTCCTTTGTAATTTGACAAGTTTGCCCCGAATGTATCTATAAATAGAGGTGCCTTGTGACCCATTAGGGCATCTTGGCCTTGGCTGGATCATCTTGGCCTTTGCTGGGATCTTGTATTGTGTTTCTCTCTTGTGTTTTAATGTTATTAATGAATTTCCTTTTTCTTGCAATTTGTGTTCTTTCTCTTATAATGTCTTTCTAATTTGTCTCTTGCTAAGGTGAAAGGGTGAAACCTTTGATATGAGAGTAAGGATTCTCTAACCCTTTGATATGTGCTTAATTGTCATAATATTGTGTTGTTTATTTTATATGATTTATATTTATGTTCTTAATCAATCTTGACGCCACTCGTAAAGTGGAGGTCTGGATCCATTGTCGACAATCCTTGGCACATCAAATGCTTGGATCTTTTCTAGATGTCGTATGGTTCTTCCTTACCGACATGAATCTAGTTAGGAACCTTGATTTGTTGTAGACATATGATGATTGGCACATTGGATGCTTGAACCCATTTACAAGTAGTGGTATAAATATTGGTAACGAAGCAAATATAATTCGTATAACTAAAATGGGTTGTTTATCCTTATTCGAAATATCATTTTCATATCAATTCATCTATGTTTCTTTGCTATAATCCTTGATATTTTTATGTTTTTGTGTGCTTTTGATGTTTGTAGGAGTTTTGGAGGAACTTGCACCAAAGTGAACTAAAACCCTTCATTTTCACCTCTGCTAGTCAACCATCTTCTCGGATTTAATTGTATTGATATACAATGAACCCGATGACATATTATATACCGTTGGAAAGCCCTCGAAGTCTATTTTTTGGAGAAATTTACGGTTTATAAATCCATTCAGTGTACCAAAAGTTGTAATCAAAACAGTGTGAGAAGTATAGAAATGTAATTCCACAAATCACTATAGCATGTATAATACGGGACACTGTAGCGGTTACTATAGCAGAGTATTTAAACACATTTTAGGGTTTTATTTTGATAACTTGAAGAGGGGAGAACGTGGTGGAGGCTGCAGCTCTGGAATTCTTTCATCTCTTGGAGTTCTTGAAGGAGAAAGGAAGCTTGGAAAGAGGAAGAACTACAATCCAAAGAGAATTACATCAAATTTGCTAAGTATTTCCCTTCCATTTCATTTTCTGGAATGTCTCCATGTTGTATTGTATTTACCACGTTCTTAAACATATGTAACTGAATCTGAATTGGTTGAGGGTGATTTCAAAGCCCCTGATATGGTTTTTGTAAGTTGATTGTGCAAGAAGTTGTTATCCAATTCTCTAATTGAATTTGCTTGTATTTTCCTATATCTAATGCTTATGATTGCTTGCTAGATTGTGTTTCGAATGGCCAACTGAATATAATCTGATTGTTGTCTATTGCTAGACTAGAAATCTTGATCCGTAATTGTCTTGAATTTCTAATCCTTAGTAGCAAAATTGTGATCAGAGATGGCAATTGGAGAATACAACCTAAGTTAAATAATCCGAGCTTGTGTGTTTATTGCTTAGATCAACCTATCTTTCTTATCGTAATGAATCCATTGAATTAAATTTAGAGAGCTTGTTCTAGGTTGTTTAATGGATAGAGATTAAATAAAGAGCCTGTTTTATTTAACAACAAAGTAAGGAAAGATGGGGATAACAGAGCTTGTTGTTATCTACGGTTGATAATTTCAATGGTGTAATTGGATGACAATTCTACAATTAATTCGCAAATCCATATCTTGTGGTAGAGAAGGATCCCTTAACCAGCTTTCTCTAATTGATTTTTCATTCGAATTAACTTTCTGTTTTGTTATTTTTCGTTTGCATTATTATTTCACTTAGTTAATCAATCAACAAAACCCCCCATTTACTCTGTTTTTGCTTTCGAATAACAAATTTAATTAGAATCAATTCTCGTGGGAACGATATCTTACTCATCACTTTATTACTTGTGCGACTAGTATACTTGCTAGTTTCGAAAGCATCAAGTTTTTGGTGCCGTTGCCGGGGATTGATTTTCTAATCAATTTGTTATTCTGTTTTTACTACTGATTCTTGATTTTTATTTTTTGATTGTTTGTGTTTAGGCTTTTATGTCCGAGGGAGAAGCGAATCAACAACTTAAGCGAATCAAGGAGTTTCTCGAATCCTCGAATTTAAGACTAAATCAGTCAATTTCAACTCCACCTCCAGAATTTGACCTTGCACGACATACTTCCCTTCCATCTTCTTGCAGTTCAATCAAATTTGAATCGGAAGTAATGGCGATGCAAAACAATCAGACTCTTAAGGAGTTAGCGGCTCCAATTATTGATCAATAACCTCTGTGCATAAATCTCAACCTTGAGGTAGAATTTGAGCTTAAATCTGGACTAATTCTTCTCTTGCCTACATTTCATGGTTTTGCAGGAGAGGATCCTATCAAATACCTCAGAGAATTTCATGTGGTATGCTCAAGTATGAAGCCAACTGGCTTGTCTGAGGAGCAAATAAAATTGAGAGCTTTTCCATTCTCATTAGCAGATTCGGCGAAAGATTGGCTATACTATCTACCATAGGGTACCATCACCACGTGGAATGAGATAAGTAAACTCTTTTTAGAGAAATACTTTCCCACTTCGAAAGCTATAAAACATTAGAAAAGATATTAGTGGCATTCGACAACACAATGGAGAATCACTTTATGAATATTGGGAGAGATTTAAAAGGCTATGTGTTAGCTGTCCAAACCATCAAATTAGTGATGGACTCCTAATTCAATATTTCTATGAGGGTCTCTTACCAATGGGAAGGAGTATCATTGATGCTGCTAGTGGTGGAGCACTAGTTAATAAAACACCGGAAGTTGCAAGGCATTTGATTAGCGACATGGCAATGAACTCCCAACAATTCAGCAGCCAATTTGAGTCACAACTGCCAAGGAGAGTAAATGAGGTAAGTACTCCGAACATTGAACAATAACTTTCTGAACTTACCTCTCTTGTAAGAAAAATGGTTGTAGGACATATGCAGCAATCTTATATATGTGGAGTGTGTTCCACCACGGACCATCCTACTGACATGTGTCCAACTTTGCAAGAAGGAGATACGGAACAAGCCAATGCCATGGGTGGATTTCTAGGACAACCAAGCCAAAGTTACAGTAATCATCAACCAATCGTCCCAAATGCCATACCAAATCGGCCACAAGGTTTCAATCAACCAAGGATGCAGCAACCATTTCAAGCACAACCACCACCAATACCAGAACCAGCACCACAACCAGCTCCACAAAATTCAGGTATGTCTCTCTAGGATATTGTTAAAGCACTTGCCGCTAACACAATGCAATTTCAGCAGGAAACTAGGGCAAGTATCCAAAACCTGGAAAATCAAATGGGACAATTGGCCAGTAACATGAGCAAATTTGAGAGTCAAAGCTCCGAAAAATTACCTTTTCAGCCAGTGATCAATCCAAGAGAAAATACTAGTGCTGTAACTTTGAGAAGTGGAAAGCAATTAGAGATTCCACCAAAGAAATCACAAGTTGATGAAGGGGATGAAACCACTCCCACCATGAATAAAACATCATCTTCTAAGGTAAATCCTAAAACCCATATTCCTTCATATGTTACCCCTCCACCCTTTCCTAGCAGATTTGCAAAATCAAAGAAGGAGGAACAAGAGCAGGAAATCCTGGAAACTTTTCGTAAGATCGAGGTAAATATACCACTTCTGGATGCTATTAAGCAAGTACCTCGTTATGCAAAATTTCTCAAGGAGTTATGCACCAACAAGAGAAAGTTGAAAGGAAATGAGAAGGTAAGTGTGGGGAAAAATGTTTCAGCTGTACTACAAAGAAAAAATTCCTCCGAAATGCAAAGATCCAGGTACGTTTACCATTCCATGCACCATTGGTAAGAACCAAGTTTGAAAGAGCTATGTTAGATTTAGGAGCATCTATTAATGTCATGCCATATTCTATTTATGCTTCTTTAAATCTTGGACCTTGCGGAAACTGGTATTACCATTCAACTGCTGATTGTTCTAATGCATATCCCAAGGGAGTTGTGGAAGATGTGCTTGTGCAGGTGAATCAATTGGTTTTCCCAGCAGACTTCTATGTTCTTGAAATGGAGGATGAGACATCTCCTAATCCAACACCGATTCTTTTAGGGAGACCATTCTTGAAAACTGCTCGAACTAAGATTGATGTTCATGATGGCACTCTCACCATGGAATTTGATGGCGAGGTGATCCGTTTCAATATTTTTGAGGCAATGAGGTACCCTAGTGACTTGCATTCTGTTTTTGCAGTTGATGTTATTGATTCTTTGCCCCAACAACATTTTGAGTTAACTCGCAAGGATGGATTGGAAGTGGCTTTTAGTGAGCACATAGGGACAGAAAATTCCAAGGAATCAAGAAGGTTAATACAAGTGTCCAAAGAAATGGAGGAAGCTGTGGCAAGCTTAGATGAGACTATAGCCATAACCATAAGCAGGTATGATATTTCGTATATTGAATTGTCTTTATCTAATGAGAAACTTCTTCATTCTGTGATGAAGGTCAATACCGTGGAGCTTAAGTCACTTCCAGATCATTTGAATCATGGATTCTTGGGTGAGAATGGTACTTTGCCAACTATAATAGAAACTGGGCCTTGCACCAATACAAGAAGTGAAACTCGTCAAGTACTTAGAGATCACAAAACGGCTATTGGGTGGACAAGTGTTCACATCCAAGGCCCACCCATATGCGTGCACCATTTCTTGTGGAAAGAAGGATCCAAGCCCACTAGGAAGCACATCGAAGATTGGATCCCCCCCATGATGGAACCAACGTCGGGCTGAGGACGTTAAACCAAGCGCTTATTGGGAGGCAACCCAATGTTTTTGAAAAATAAATAAAAAAAGAAAAGAAAAATAAAATAAGGTAATAATGATCGATTTTTATGTCTCGAGGAGATTCCTTTCGTAGGCCATCAAATTGATCAGGTTTTATCTCTCTTTGCCATCTGTCTTATTTGTTTTTATATTTTGTACTTGTTTTTGACTTTTGTTTGATATTGTGTTGTTATCTCTTTTATGTGTCTTTAGTTTCGTTTCTGCTCTTTTCTTTTCCTTTCTTTTGTTCAATTTGATTATTCCGTACTTCAAACTCATTTGTGCAACAGCTTGAGGAAACATCCAAACGAGAGCTGAAGCCATTGCTCGAAGGTTTGAAACGTGCATATCTTGGGGAAAAATAGACTCAATCGTATTATCGGTAATATCTCTTCTTTTCTCCTCTTCAATGGATGCCGATATCTTTTTGTCGAACCTTCGAAAATATATTCCTTCACTTCCTCAAAATGCTGTGTTTAAAATTTATAAAGTACGGATGACTAGACTTTGGGCGTTGATGCTCCTAAATGTGCCTACTGATATCCGATGGCCTATCGAAGCCAAGGTGAGATTGTCCGGTGAGCCGGACATTAATCTCGCAAAATACATGCCTGGTCTAGGAAAGAGCTACTACGCCAAGAGGCGAAGAGCAAAAAGGTTACAAGTATGTTATAAATGTGCTAGAGGGAATTGTAACCAGACTTGTCGTTCATTAGGTTTTGCGTCCAGGAATAGAGAAGATAAACTTTCATTTATTAAGAATGGTTTGAGTAATGAGTCGCTGATAATGTTTTGTTAACTCTCGAGTCACATTCTTGTGGACTTGTTCAGCGTGAATTGCTTAATCTATGGACACAATTTCGTGATGAATTACAGTGTTATAGTCTGGGGAATCTGACTAAAAACGACCCTGTTTGCCAGTTTATAAGAAAACTGGATGGGAAGCAAATCCCCGACTCATAGAAGGCGTTTCAGCCGTTACTGGACGTAAAACCAGAGGAAGATGTGAGCCACAATCACAACTACTTGTATATTTGAATGTGTGTTGTTGTTGTAGAATTTTTTTTCTTGTTTCGTTTGATCTGATTATCAATGTTGTTTTTGTGTTGTTGTTGTTTGTTGATTTTGTTTGTTTTAATTTCAAGTTTTTTTTTGACAAACCATATGACTACCCTATGGCATAAGTACACGTGGGAGACAAGTGTGGAGGTTTTGTCAACCTCCACCGAAAGTGTATCTCTATTTTTTATGCTTCACGTGGGAGACCAGTGTGGGGGTTTTGTCAACCCCCGCCGAAAGTGTATCTCCATTTTCCATGCTTCACGTGGGAGACAAGTGTGTAGGTTTTGTCAAACCTCGCCGAAAGCATATCTCATTTTTTCCAAATCTTGGGGCGATAAATCTGCATCGAGCAACCCCCACCGAAAGTATGTCCCCATGTGTCAAAATTTGAGAGTTTTATGGATGTATATATACATTTTGCATATTTTCATATGTCATTCCATAACCTGTCTTGCAATTGAAAAGCATAATATCTAACGTGTCTTACACAAGATTAGAGCACTTGTAGAAATGGAGAAAACACCAATTCGACGATTCCGTAATATATGCGTATTTTGCGGATCGCAATTTTGTAAAGATGGAGAGTTTACCACAGCAGCTCTTGATCTTGGTAGGACATTAGCTGCGAGGGGTATTAATTTGATTTATGAAGGGGGTAGTCTTGGGTTAATGGGGTGTGTGTCGACAGCTGCATCCTTAGGAGGAAGCAAAGTTCTCGGCATTATCCCTAAACCATTAGCTGTACAAGATATCGTAGGCAACACAATTGGGGAAGAGTTACAGGTCTCTAGTATGCATGAGCGTATTGCACATATGGTTGTTAAGTCCAATGCATTTATAGCTTTGCCGGGTGGTTATGGTACATTAGAGGAGATATTTCAATCACCTCTTGGGCACAGCTAAACATCCATA
>SNVD02014286.1:0-11516 GCA_013180625.2 Boswellia sacra
GAGGCTGCATCTTTGGATTTTTCTCATCTCTTAGAGTTCTTGAAGGAGATTGAAGGCTTGGAAAGAGGAAGAACTACAAATCCTAAGAGATTTCATCAAATTTGCTAAGTTTTCCCTTTCCCTTTCATTTTCTGGAATGTCTCCATATTGTATTGTATTTGTATTCTATCTGAATATGTGTAACTAAATCTGAATTTGTTGAGGGTGATTTCAAAGCCCTTGATATGGTTTTTATGAATTGATTGTGCAAGGAATTGTTATCCAATTCTCTAATTGAAGTTGCTTGTATTTTCCCATGTTTAATGCTTATGATTGCTTGCCGGATTGTATTTGGGTGGCCAACTGAATATAATCTGGATATTGTCTATTGCTAGACTAGAAATCTTGATCCGTAATTGTCTTAAATTTCTAATCATTATTAGCAAAATTGTGATCAGAGATTGCAATTGGAGAATATAACCTAAGTTAAATAATCCGAGCTTGTGTGTTTATTGCTGAGATCAACCTGTCTTTCTTTTCGTAATGCATCCATTGAATTAAATTTAGAGAGCTTGTTCTAGGTTGTTTAATGGATAGAGCTTAAAAAAAGAGCCTGTTTTATTTAACAACAAAGTAAGGAAAGATTGGGATAACAGAGCTTGTTGTTATCTACGGTTGATAATTTCAATGGTGTAATTGAATGACAATTCTATGTTTAATTCACAAATCCATATCTTGTGGCAGAGAATGATCCCTTAACCAGGTTACTCTCATTGATTTTTCACTCCATTTTACTTTGTGTTGTATTATTGTGCATTTACATTAATATTTCATTTAGTTAATCCATCAACAAAACCCCCCTTGTTTAGTTTATTGTTGCTGGAAAATAACAAATTCAATTAGAATCAATCCTCGTGGGAACGATATCTTACTCATCACTTTATTACTTGTGCGACTAGTATACTTGCTAGTTTCGAACGCATCAAGTTTTTGGCGCCGTTGCCGGGGATTGTTTTCTAATCGATTTGTTATTTTGTTTTCATTGTTGATTCATATTTTCTTTGTTTTTCTTTTCTGATTGTTTGTGTTTAGACACATGGCAGTAAACTTCTATCAATTCGGTAGCGGATTTGAGCCACAAGTACCATGGAGAGTAAATGAGGTAAGCACTCCGAACATTGAACAACAACTTTCTGAGCTAACCTCTCTTGTGGAAAACATGGCTGTAGGAGATATGCAGAAATCTTATGCATGTGACATATATTCTACCATGGAGCATCCAATCGACATGTATCCAACTTTACAAGAAGAATATATGGAACAAGTCAATGCCATGGGTGGATTTCCAGGACAAACGAGGCAATGGTATGATCCTTTCTCTAGCACTTACAATGCTGGATGGGGAGATAACCCTAATTTTAATTACTGGAATCATCAACCAATCGCCCCAAATGCCATACCAAATCGGCCACAAGGTTTTAATCAACCTAGAGTGCAGCAACCATTTCAAATGCAACCACCACCAATGCCACAACCACCACCACAACTAGCTCCAGAAAACTCAGGTATGTCACTCCAGGATATTGTTAATGAACTTGCCACTACCACAATGCAATTCCAGCAGGAAACTGGGGCAAGTATCCAAAACCTGGTAAATCAAATGGAACAATTGGCTACTAGCATGAGCAAATTCGAGGGCCAAGGCTCAGAAGAATTATCTTGTCAAACGGTGATCAATCCAATAGAGAATTCTTGTGCGATAACTTTGCAAAATGAAGAGCAATTAAATGTCCTCCCAAAGAAATCACAAACTGATGAAGGAGATGACACCACTTCCACCATGAACAAAACATGACTTCTCAGGTAAATCCTATAATTCCCATTCCTTCATATGTTTCTCCTTCACTTTTTCCTAGTAGATTTGCAAAGTCGAAGGAGAAACAAGAACAAGAAATCCTGGAAGCTTCTCACAAAATCGAGGTAAATATACCACTTCTGGATGCTATCGAGCAAGTACCTCATTATACAAAATGTCTCAAGGAGTTATGTACCAGCAAAAGAAAGTTAAAAAGAATTGAGAAAGTAAGTGTGGGGGAAGATGTTTCAGCTGTATTGCAAAGGAAAATTCCTCCAATGTGCAAAGATCCAGGAACGTTCACCATGCCATGCACCATTGGTAAAACCAAGTTTGAAAGAGTTATGTTAGATTTAGAAGCATCTATTAACATCATGCCATATTCTATGTATGCTTCTTTAAATCTGGGACCTTTTGCGAAAATTGGTATTACCATTCAAATTGCTGATCGTTTTAATGCATATACCAAAAGAGTTGTGGAATATGTGCTTGTGCAGATGAATCAATTGCTTTTCCCAGTAGACGTATATGTTCTTGAAATAGAGGATGAGACATCTCCTAATCCAACACCGATTCTTATGGGGAGACCATTCTCTAAAACTGTTAGAACCAAGATTGATGTTCGTGATGACACTCTCATCATAGAGTTTGATGGCAAGGTGATATGTTTCAATATTTTTGAGGCAATGAGGTACTCTAGTGACTTACATTCTGTTTTTGCAGTTGACGTTGTTGATTTTTTGCCACAACAATATTTTGAGTTAACTCGCAAGAATGGATTGGATGTAGCTATTAGTGAGCATATAGGGACAGAAAATTCCAATGAGTCAGGAATTTTGATACAAGTGTCCAAAGAAATGGAGGGAGCTGTGGCAAGCTTAGATGAGACCATAGCAATAACCACAAATAGGTATGATGTTTTGTACATTCAATTTCCTTTATCTAATGAGAAAATTCTTCCTTCTGTGATGACAGCCCCTGCCTTGGAGCTTAAGCTTCTTCCAAATCATTTGAATCATGGATTCTTGGGTGAGAATGATACTTTGCCAATTACAATGGAAATGGGCCTTGCACGAATACAAGAAGAGAAACTCGTCCAAATACTTATAGATCACAAAATAGCTATTGGGTGGACGATTGCTAACATCCAAGGCCCAGCCATATCCATGCACCAATTCTTGTTGGAAGAAGGACCCAAGCCCACTAGAGAAGCACAGCGGAGATTGGACCCTGCCATGATGGTGACACAGGAGTGTTGCAATCCATGGGATTCATGATAGATCATCAAGGGGTGCAAATTGTTACAATGGTCAGGAGTGCACATGAACCAGAATGAGGGATAATTTCGTAAAAGAACTGGTATTGCTGTGCAGAGAATTAAATGTCAAGATTTGTGGCTATAAGAGATCTTGAAGTCAGCTTTCTAACATATTTGTCAATGTGTCATTTGGAGTTGTCTGCAGGAATCTATGACTATCTCTTCACAGCTGGTTCATAGTTATGGTGCATTAAAGTCTACTCTAGAATTTGAATTTGATTGCTTAGTTGGTTGGAATTTGAATTTCTAGCTTAGTTGATTATGCTTTATTACCTAATGAGTTTACTTATGAGTCTTAGCAATAATTGAGATTTTTTTTTTTTTTGTGTTTTTTTCTTTTTTTTTTTTTTTTTTTTTTTTTTTTGGAGGATTTAATTTTTTTTTTTTTTTTTTTTTTTTTTTTTTTTTTTTTTTTTTTTTAATTGTCAATGTATTAGTTGAGCCGTAATTGTTGAACACATTTAATTATTGTCTTTACCTATGCTTGGAGGGTTGTTCCAAGTTATTTAAAGTCCCAAAGTTGTGTGTTCAAGGGAGTGAAGTTTTGAATTCGAATTTGAGTGGAATTTCAGTGTTTATACTGATTTCTCCTTAACTCTGTATCTCTTGGTGGATTCCATAGAGTGGTGAGTTAGTTTAAGCCCTGTATCCTTTGTTTACATCCTTGGGTGGTGAATTTTCTGTATCCCATTGGTGTTTACCTTGGTGGTGAGCTTGTTACCCTAGTTTGAGTGTTTATTGGTTTTCATAATCCTTGTTCCAGTCATTGGCTGAGTTGTTTATCAACTTGAAGATCCTCTCTTGATTTGTTACAATCCAGCAGCCCGGTATCAGATTTGGTATCAGAGCTTTTGGTTCAATGGCTGGTCGTACTCACAAGGCTGCTTCTACTACCCAATTGCCTCCTTCTCAAAGAGATGAACGTGATTTGATCATTGAAGATCTCAGGCGGCAACTTCAGCAAGTCCAGAAACGTTTGATCGTTGAAGATCTTATGCAGCAGCTCCAACAACTCCAGCAACATTTAGTAATTCTGGAAAATAAAGAATTCGCAGGTGGAATGCATGGAGAAGTAGAATATCAAAGTCCTTTGGGCAATTATGATGATAATGATGCTGCTAATAAAGATGAATCGGTGGAGAATGATGAAGTAGACCATGACTTCTTTGAGGTTCATGGAAAACCACCAATATTTGATGACTTTTATGAAATTGATGAAGAGATCGAGTCAGATGCCTTGATCAATTTCGATAATCCAGAATTTATTGATGAAGAGGAAGTCACTTATGCAAATCGAGGTGATTCTCTCTTTCTTATTCAAAGGAGTTTGAATATTGCCCAAGAACGAGAAGATGATTGGCTTCGCAAAAATATCTTCCATAGCAGATGTTCTTCTCATGGCAAGGTGTGCAACTTTATTATTGATGGTTGCAGCTTTGAAAATGTGCTGTCTACAGAGATGATTGATAAACTTGGCCTTCAGACAGAGAAGCATCATCAACCTTACAAGATTTCATGGCTTCGGAAAGATAACGAGATCAAGTGATACCGGATCTTTGAGATATAGCTCTGATACCAAATCTGATGCCGGGCTGCTGGATTATAATAGATGAGAATAGGATCTTCAAGTTGATTATCAACTCAACCAATGGCTGGAACAAATAAAATGGAACCTAACAAACACTCTTTGAAAGGATAACAAGCTCACCACCAGGGTAAACACCAATGGGATACAGAGAATTCACCACCCAAGGATGTAAACCAAGGATACAGGGCTTAAACTAACTCACCACTCTATGGAATCCACCAAGAGATACAGAGTTAAGGGGAAATCAGTATAAACACTGAAATTTCACTCAAATTCGAATTCCAAACTTCACTCCCTTGAATACACAACTTTAGAGCTTAAATAACCTGGAACAACCCTCCAAGCATAGGCAAAAGACAATAATTAAATGATTTCAACAGTTACAGCTCAACTACTACATTGACAACTCATTTTTAACTAAGACTCATAAGTAAACACATTAGGTAATAAAAGCACAACCAACTAAGCTAGAAATTCAAATTCCAACCAACTAAGCAATCAAATTCAAATTCTAGAGTAGACTTTAATGCACAATTAACTATGAACCAGCTGTGAAGAGATAGTCATAGATTCCTGCAGATAACTCCAAATAACACATTGACAAATGTGTTAGGAAGCTGACTTCAAGATCTCTTATAGCCACAAATCTTGACATTTAATTCTCTGCACAGCAATACCAGTTCTTTAACGAAATTATCCCTCATTCTGGTTCATGTGCACTCCTGACCATTGTAATAATTTGCACCCCTTGATGATCTATCATGAATCCCATGGATTGCAACACTCCTGTGTCAAGCTCCCCTGGTTGAGAAAGACTCGACCTCGAGTCTTGATTGTTGTTTTCACCAAGATAAGGACTAAGATCAGAGATATTAAATGTGTTGGAAACACCATAATGCTCAGGTAGCTCAACTTTGTAAGTATTCTCTCTAATGCATTGTAAAACTTTGAATGGTCCATCAGCTCTAGGCTTGAACTTGGCATATTTGCCTGGAGGAAACCTTTCCTTTCTAAGGTGTATCCACACTAGATCTCCTTCTTTGAACTCAGCATACTTCCGATGTTTGTTTGCTGCAGCTTTATACTTCTCATTTTGCTTCAAAATCTTCTCTCGAACTTGTTCATGTAGTTTCTTGATGTTCTTAGCTCTCTCCTCTGCATCACTGCTAAATTGAGTTTTGGAAGGAATAGGAGCTAAATCCAAAGGACTTATTGGATTCTTGCCATAAACAACCTCAAAAGGACTATGACCAGTGGTTTGACTTGATGATCTGTTGTAAGCAAACTCAACTTGAGGTAAAACAAGATCCCATTGCCGTAAATTCTTACCAACATAACTCCTCAGAAGATTTCCCAAGCTTTTATTGATAACTTCAGTTTGTCCATCTGTTTGAGGATGATGAGATGAACTAAAGTTAAGTGTAGTCCCCAGCTTTCTCCAAAGCGTACGCCAAAAATAAGATAAGAACTTTGGGTCACGATCTGAGACTATGGCCTTAGGAATGCCACGCAATTTCACAATCTCCTTGAAGTACAAATCGGCCACGTGAGTCGCATCATTTGTCTTGTTACAGGGGACAAAATGAGCCATTTTAGAAAATCGGTCAACCACCACCATGAGTGAATCTTTGTTTTGCTGTGTTCTAGGCAATCCCACCACAAAATCCAAGCTAACATCTTCCCATGGATCATTAGGAACAGGTAATGGAGTGTACAAACCAGTGTTCTGCCCATGACTTTTTGCCACGTGACAAATTGTACGCCTCTTCACGTGCTTCATCACATCCCTTTCCATCTTCGGCCAATAGAAGTTTTCCTTCACAATAGCAATAGTTGTCTCTCCCAAAATGACCGCTAATGCCACTGCCATGTGCTTCATTAATGATTAATTCTCTCAAGGAACATTGAGGAATACACAATTGGTTTGCCTTGAGTAGATAACCATCCTGCAAAACAAATTGCTTAGATGAAAACTCATTACATTTACTCCATATTTTGCCAAAATCTGGATCATCCTTGTAAAGCTCTTTTAAAACCTCAAACCCAACAACATTCACTTGCATAGAGGTCAACAAAGAATGTCTTCGGCTTAAGGCATCAGCCACCACATTTTGAACTCTAGATTTATGCTTGATGGTAAAGTTGAAAGCTTGAAGAAACTCTACCCATCTGGCATGTCGAACATTAAGCTTCTGTTGGCTGTTGATGAACTTCAAAGTTTCATGGTCAGAATATAGAACGAATGGTTTTGGCAAGAGATACTGACTCCAATGCTTCAAAGCTCGACAAATGGCATACAACTCTTTGTCATAAGTTGAGTACTTTTTGCAAGATGCATTCAATTTTTCACTAAATAAAGCAATTGGTCTGCCTTTTTGGCTAATAACAGCACCTGGAACAAGATCAATACAATGCTGTATGTCTCTCATTGGAGGAAGGCCTAGTGGTATCTCATTTGGTATAACATCATGGTATTGTTCAGGAAGATATTTCATCTCCTGAGGTGGTTCATTACTAACTCCATTTTCTTCTGACAACAAGAACACATAAATTTCACTTCCCTTCTCCAACTCTCTTCTACATTCTATTTGGGTAAGCAAAGCATTTCCCTCCCCTTTAGTAGGTTTAGGAACACATTCTAACTTTGAAGGACCCAAAATAACTTTGATCCCATCTTTAAAGAATGTATAAGTATTCCCATAGCTATTATGCATTACTCTTCTATCATACTGCCATGGTCTACCAAGAAGTAAATGACAAGCATCCATAGGAACAACATCACACCATATTTCATATTTATATTTTTTTTCAAATAGAAAATGAAACAAGGCAGCGTTTGTTTACCTTGATCTCATTATCCTTCTGAAGCCATGAAATCTTGCAAGGCTGAGGATGCTTCTCTGTTTTAAGGCCAAGTGTATCAATCATTTCCGTAGACACCACATTTTCAAAGCTGCCACCATCAATAATAACGTTGCACACCTTGCCATGAGAAGTACATCTGCTATGGAAGCTATTTCTGCGAAGCCAATCATCTTCTCGTTCTTGGGCAAAACTCAAACTCCTTTGAATAATAAAGAGAGAATCACCTCGATTTTCACAAGTGACTTCCTCTTCATCATCAAATTCTAGATTATCGAAATTGATCAAGGCATCTGACTTGATCTCTTCATCAATATCGTAAAAGTCATCAAATATTGGTGGTTTTCCATGATCCTCAAAGAAGTCATGGTCTACTTCATCATTCTCCACCGATTCATCTTTATTAGCAGCATCATTTTCATCATAATTGCCCAAAGGACTTTGATCTTCTACTTCTCCATGCATTCCACCTGTGAATTCTTTATTTTCCAGAATTACTAAATGTTGCTGGAGTTGTTGGAGCTGCCGCATAAGATCTTCAATGATCAAACGTTTTTGGACTTGCTGGAGTTGCCGCCTGAGATCTTCAATGATCAAATCTCGTTCATCTCTTTGAGAAGGAGGCAATTGGGTAGTAGAAGTAGCGTTGTGAGTATGACCAGCCATTGAACCAAAAGCTCTGATACCAATCTGATACCGGATCTTCGAGATATGGCTCTGATACCAAATCTGATACCGGGTTGCTGGATTATAATAGATGAGGATAGGATCTTCAAGTTGATTATCAACTCAACCAATGGCTGGAACAAATAAAATGGAACTTAACAAACACTCTTTGAAAGGGATAACAAGCTCACAACCAAAGTGAACACCAATGGGATACAGATAATTCACCACCCAAGGATGTAAACCAAGGATACAGGGCTTAAACTAACTCACCACTCTATGGAATCCACCAAGAGATACAGAGTTAAGGGGAAATCAGTATAACACTGAAATTTCACTCAAATTCGAATTTAAAACTTCACTGCCTTGAATACACAACTTTAGAACTTAAATAACTTGGAACAACCCTCCAAGCATAGGTAAAAGACAATAATTAAATGATTTCAACAATTACAGCTCAACTACTAGATTGACAACTCATTTATTAACTAAGACTCATAAGTAAACTCATTAGGTAATTAAAAGCACAACCAAATAAGCTAGAAATTCAAATTCCAAACAACTAAGCAATCAAATTCAAATTCTAGAGTAGACTTTAATGCACCATTAACTATGAACCAGCTGTGAAGAGATAGTCATAGATTCTTGCAGACAACTCCAAATGACACATTGACAAATGTGTTAGAAAGCTGACTTCAAGATCTCTTATAGCCACAAATTTTGACATTTAATTCTTTGCACAGCAATACCAGTTCTTTTACGAAATTATCCCTCATTATGGTTTCATGGTCACTCTGCCCATTGTAATATTTGCCACCCCTGATGATCTATTCATGAACCCATGGATTGCAACCCTCCTGTGTCATACAGGTAAACCAAAATGCGGCCTTGTTCATTTCTATTGGGAAAAAGGTAATATTTATAAAGATGAAATATGGGTGATGTTGTTCCTATGATGCTTTGTTCATTTACTTCTTGGTAGACCATGGCAGGATGATAGGAAAGTAATGCATGATAGCTATGGGAATACTTATACATTCTTTAAAGATGGGGTCAAAGTTATTTTGGGTCCTTCAAATTTAGAATGTGTTCCTAAACCTACTAAAGGGGAGGGAAATGCTTTGCTTACCCAAACAGCATGTAGAAGAGAGTTGGAGAAGGGAAGTGAAATTTATGTGTTCTTGTTGTTAGAAGAAAATGAAGTTAGCAATGAACCACCTCAGGAGATGAAATATCTTCCTGAAGAATACCATGATGTTATACCAAATGAGATACCACCAGGTCTTCATCCAATGAGAGACATACAGCATTGTATTGATCTTGTTCCAGGTGCTGTGTTGCCAATTAAATCAGCCTATCGAATGAGTCCTACAGAACATGAAGAATTACAACGGCAGGTTAATGAGCTTATCACTAAAGAGTTAGTGAGGGAGAGCAGGAGTCCTTGTGTTGTCCAAACTCTTTTGGTGAGTAAAAAGAAGATGGTAGAAGCTTCTATCTTATCACTTCCAAATCTCAGCAAGGTTTTTGAAGTTGAATGTAATGCTTCCAATATTGGTATTGATGCTGTTATTAGCCAGGAAGGTAGATCAATTGCTTTCTTTAGTGAAAAATTGAATGCATCTCGCAAAAAGTACTCAACTTATGACAAAGAGTTGTATGCTATTTGTCGAGCTTTGAAGCATTGGAGTCAGTATCTCTTGCCAAAACCATTCATTCTATATTCTGACCATGAACCTTTGAAGTTCATCAACAGCCAACAGAAGCTTAATGTTCGACATGCCAGATGGGTAGAGTTTCTTCAAGCTTTCAACTTTACCATCAAGCACAAATCTGGAGTTCAAAATGTGGTGGATGATGCATTAAGCCGAAGACATTCTTTGCTGACCTCTATGCAAATGAATGTTGTTGGGTTTGAAGTTTTAAAAGAGCTTTACAAGGATGATCCAGATTTCAGCAAAATATGGAGCAATTGTAATGAGTTTTCATCTAACCAATTTGTTTTGCAGGATGGTTATCTACTCAAGGCAAACCAATTGTGTATTCCTCAATATTCCTTGAGAGAATTAATCATTAATGAAGCACATGGCTGTGGCATTAGCGATCATTTTGGGAGAGACAAAACTATTGCGATTGTGATGGAAAACTTCTATTGGTCGAAGATGGAAAGGGATGTGATGAAGCACGTGAAGAGGTGTACAATTTGTCATGTGGCAAAAAGTCGTGGGCAGAACACTGGTTTGTACACTCCATTACCTATTCCTAATAATCCATGGGAAGATGTTAGCTTGGATTTTGTGGTGGGATTGCCTAGAACACAGCGAAACAAAGATTCAATCATGGTGGTGGTTGATCGATTTTATAAAATGGCTCATTTTGTCCCCTGTAACAAGACAAATGATGCGATAATGTGGCGATTGTGTTATTCAAGGAGATTAGTGAAATTGACCATGGGCCTTCCTAAGGCCATAGTCCAGATCGTGGACACAAAGGTCTTATATCATTTGGCGTACGCTTGGAGAAAGCTGGGGAATACACTATTAGTTCATCTCATCATCCTCAAACAGATGGACAAAATGAAGTTATCAACAGAAGCTTGGGAAATCTTCTGAGGAGTTATGTTGGTAAGAATTTACGGCAATGGGATCTTGTTTTACCTCAAGTTGAGTTTGCTTACAACAAGACATCAAGTCAAACCACATGGTCATAGTCCTTTTGAGGTTGTTATGGCAAGAACCAACAAGTCTTTGATTAGCTCCCTATTCCGTTTAAAAAGCAATTAGCAGTTGATTGCAGAGGAGAGAGCTAAGAACATATAAGAAACTACCATGAACAAGTTCGAGGAGAGAAGATTTTGAAGCCAAAGAGAAGTATAAGCTGCAGCAAACAAACATCGGACAGTATGCTGAGTTCAACAGAAGGAGATCTAGTGTGGATACACCTTAGAAAAGAAAGGTTTCCTCCAGGCAAATATGCCAAGTTGAAGCCTAGAGCTGATGGACCATTCAAAGTGTTACAACGCATTGGAGAGAATGCTTACAAAGTTGAGCTACCTGAGCATTATGGTGTTTCCAACACAATTAATATCTCTGACCTTAGTCCTTATCTTGGTGAAAATAACAATCAAGACTCGAGGTCGAGTCTTTCTCAACCAGGGGAGCTTGACACAGGAGTGTTGCAATCCATGGGATTCATGATAGATCATCAAGGGGTGCAAATTGTTACAATGGTCAGGAGTGCACATGAAC